>VXBT01012885.1:1581344-1665349 GCA_013400235.1 Oriolus oriolus
GTCCGTCTCCACGGCTACTTGTCCGGGCCTCGTCCTGGGAAGTTTCGCTGCTGCGTAGCTCTGGCTGCAGTGGGAGTTGCGCTTGGGGGATCTCCATAAGTATTCAAGGAGCACTAATCGCCCCTCAGAGTCTTTCAGCTCCTTCTCCTGACAATAGGAATGAACGTAGCTTTGGCCCCGCTTTGCCTCAGGCTCCAGGGAGTGATTTGTCTGGCGGCTACGAAAGGGGCTTGCACAAGTAATGATCGCAGAAAACTTGTAAATCCGGCAGGAAGTTAGCTGGATTGCACTTTATTTTGTTTGATAGGCAATTAGCCATATGAGTGGATGTCAGAAACAGTGAAGTGTGCTGTCTGCCTCAACCAGCTGCTGTCCCTCTCGACTACTTCTGTTTGGCTTTTAGTTTGTCGACGTCATTTTAAAATTAGATGTAGGGAGGTGGGGTGTTGTGGTTTGTGAGGGGTTGTTTGCTTTAACATTTTCCCATTATCCTTGGCACTTTTGATGTTAAAAACATTGAAACTTTTCTGAGAGTAACAAATCTCGAAAATGGGCGAAGGATTCAAGGTAAGTACAATGTTGTGAGGGAGAAAATTGAGTTGTGGGCCTTCTTCTAATACTAAACTTCCTAGCCCCTAGAACAGACAAAATAATAAAGTATAAAACGTGTACTATACTGATACTAGTTTGAAAGCTAACCTAAATATAAATATTTCTGAACCAAAAAACCAAAGACAACAAGGTAGCAGAATTAAGTAATTTCTTAGACATAGTTCAGATCACTTGCATTCTTTGTCCCTGCCTGCTTACCTGTGTGAAAGCTTATCTTTATATGCGAATTTTGAGGCAAAAATAAAATTCCAAAGTCTTTCCACAGATAAAAAAAGTCTAAAGTGACTTTGTAGAGACTGATTGTTCAATATTATCATCTTCCAGTAAAATAGTATCATTCTTATTTTGTCAACTTTATTACTTCTAGGGAGTGTCTAAAAAAGCCCGATTCCCTGACTTGAAAAATCTATCTAGAGCTCCATTTTTTAAAAAAACTGAGACTGCAAACTTTTTTTTTAAGGAACCTGCAAAATCAGTCAAGAGTGGAAAAAGTGGCAAAGATGGACAAGATAACCAAGAACATGAGGTAAATATTACTAAAAAAATAGTATTTTTCACACTAATTTGTAATAACTTCTAAAAAGTGTTTTAAGTTTTTCTACATTGTAATTTTGACATGACAGGTAGTTTTGAGGGAAAATGATTATGGAATTACCGCCCTGGTATTTGACAAGATAAGAGACGATGCTTTTAAGGAAGTTGGTTTTATTTAGAGTAAATAAATGTTTGCTTGCTATAGTTTTAAATCCTCATCTATTCCCTTTTTTGGTTATGAGATGTACATCTGTCCTATTTTCTAGTGTTATTGTGAGTTTTTGGGCTTCTCTTGTTGCTCATTGTTGTTTTTAGCATTCTCTGTAATTCCCAGAGGTCTCTTCTCTCAAACTGTCAATGCTGGTATGTCAGTTAAGTGTCAGTAGCCTGGTTTATTGTCAGGAGACCTTAGGCTTAATCAAAGGCTGCCAGCTGTTGTGTTTTGTGCTTTCTTTTTATAGGCATACGACAAAGTGTGCCGTTTTTGACTAATTACTCTGTTAATTTTTTTCCTTCTGCATTTCTCTCTGTTTTGCCCACCAGCAAGGCACAGCAACTTGAAAGGGGTTGATTAAATCATTATTCATTCCCTTTGCCACATTAATCCAGAAACTCAGAAATAGCAGTTTTGTTTCATTTGGAAATCCACTGTTTAGGTGGATTTCCTGAAATTTCCTTTAAAATGTTCATAGTAGCTTGAATGTAAAATAGTATACTGAAAAGTTATGTATTTCAGCCTCTAAACAACATGTCTTGATACTGAAAGATGTTTGAGAACAAAATAGTCATCCAGCTTTACCATTTTTCCTGCGTATGGGTGGGTTGGACTATTTATTTTGTGCACTTCAATGAGTTCTCATTTGTCTGTTGTGCAGAGTAATTCATGCTACTGTCTTAAATTAAGAAGATCATTAAAACTTGTAAATTATGTGTAAAAGTATTTTGGCAAGTTTCCGTAAGAGTGATTGAGTTGTGATGAAGGGAACCTAGGGTACTAGAAGAGATCTTAACTACTAGAGGAGCTTCTAGAATGAAATGGGGAATGTATCAGTGTAGATGTTTATAGTGGTGTAAATAGATGTACTTCACTGTGATGTGTTCCATCTTTATATTGCTATGATATTAAAAAGAGTGTCACTTGGCCATAATTTTAATTCTTGTGCAGTTGTAAGGCTTGCCATTATCACCATCTTTGCAGTACATTTGTTGACTACTTACTTTCTCAAGCTTCTGAATGACAAGTTGCTGAGACCAGGACTTATTTTCTTATTCCCTCTTGGTATTTCAGGATCGAGTGTAAAGCTCCCCTAGATAATAAGTGAAGAGCTTTGTATGCTAGCCAAAAATGTATATGTTGGTTTCTTTGTCATTTCTTTCTGTGTTTGTAGATCTAGATTTTTGGCTTTTAAACTTGGAATGTGAGACAGATGAATCTCAACTGGAGAATATGTTTTACTGGTCATACACTGTTTCTTTTGTCCATCCAGGTGGGATTCCCAATGAAAAATACAGTTCACTTGTCTATGATACTTAATCATATGTGAGCAGGGGCAGAAAGGGAAAGGAACTGGGAATGGGACTGGCACATATAGTACGGTTGTCGTTCCCAGCGGGCATTATTTAGTCTCTGTACAATTTTGAACACCTCAGTGCTTGACTCATTATCTTAATTAATAGACTAATTGCACACAAATAGTAATGTAGACTCTGCATTCTAACGTGGCTGGCTGTAATCATGCTGTATGTTAGCTGGCACTTATAAGCAGAAAGGAGGCTATTTGTTAACATAGTGAAGATTGGTAAATACAGAAATATTTTGGAGCACGCTATTAATACATTTCTAGGTTTCCTTTCTCTTCAAAAAGGTTGTTGTCATATGTCCTACATATGTTTTAATATGGCTTTTAAAAAATCCTCTTCTAGACTATGAGTAGGTTTGGAAATATGCTGGTTCATTTGGCTTTTTCTTTCTCAAAATGCATTTAATGCATATGCATTTAATGCAAATGGCAGATTGTAAAGACTAGAAACCGTCTGCTGTTCAAAGAACAGGGACAACACAAGCAGCAGCATCCCACAAATACTTTATTTATAGACACTTTTATAGCACTTAACTAAATTCATGATGCCTTGAACTTCTATAGATAAAAAAGTACAACTGATCTTAATATTTACAAAAATGAGCACGTGGTTTTCCTGTCTTGCAGTCAGGGAAATGAGGTTTCAGTTGATGGAAGCTGTACAGCAAGTTTGAAAAGGGATTGAAATGATTCCTGGTATACCAGGACCAGAATGCCCGTGCTAACAGAGGGTGTGAAAATTACTTAAGCTGATCGTTCTTGCGTTAGCTGTGCTTGGTTACTCAACACAATACTAAAAAAGCCTTGCTACATGTGAAGTAACATGGACCTCTCTTCTTATTTGCTGTGCGGTCAGCTGCTGATGCTCAAGGGGAGAGAATCAGAAACAGTAAATGTATATGTATGGTCTTCCATCCTGGTATACTGTTCTTTAAGCCAGTATGTGGTTTAGAAAGCTGTTTAACTGGAAGTTGTATAGAATTGTTTTAAAATTACTAATTACGTAATTGACATTTTTATATATATATTTTTAATGTATATTTTATAATTTGATATTTTTTCCTCCAACACTCTGCTTAATGACCCCTAGGTGGGAGGATTTTGCAGGACTTTGATTGTCCTTCTCTTGTTTCCATCTACTGTTCTCCTTTCTGTGACAGAGGTACCAGAAATGCAGAGGCTGTATGAGGTGAGGGCACCTTGTCCTTCTGTACCCAATGCCATTACTCCAGTTTCCAGTTGTGTATGTTGTTCATTTATTGAACACTTAAGTAAAAAGCTAATATGATTAAGCTCCTATCTAAAGCTTAGTCTGTAACCTGTTAGTAAACGTTAATAAATTAGACTAAATAGTTGCCAGAACAGTTGAATCTATTCCTTTAAGTATAACCTCTTATTTCAGCAGTTAGTCCAGCATATTAGTGTCTTCAGGTTGTGAACAAAAACTTAACCTGTTGTGTATTGGTTTTCCTCTCTATGGGAGTAGTGTCTCTACTTCGGTAAATTCTTGGGGCCTTTGTTTAACAGTGCCCAAAAACTATACTTGCACCAAAAACTAATAATGAAAATTAAATCCCTTGGGTGTGCTGATTGGCTATTCTGACACTTGGTAACTTGTGGACGTATACCCTGTGTTCTAACTGGCTTTTGAAGAAGTTATTTGTCTCCTAGATAAGCTTCGTTGTAGAGTTCTGTTTTGTCACAGGGATGTGGAGGTCTCCTTTTGAGTTAAGGCGGTAGTAATTTATGGACAGTCTAATTTTTTTAGAAAAGATGACTTGGTAATAGTTAATGACTGTTGGAAAACATGACCTTTTTCTATCTCTAGAAAAACCTAACCTAAAATAATTCAAGTGCAGTACTTTAGCAGTGGTTTTCAAATACTACCACAGGGGAAGGAAGTTAAAATTTTAACCCTATATATGCTTTATTTCTGACTTTTTTTGTCTGTGGGAGAGTATGTGCTAAAACTCGCTCTTTTCACCAGTCACTGGAGCAGTCCAGGACAATTAATTCACTACTGTGGTTCACCTGGGGAATGGAAGAGTCAGAAGTAGCTGGTAGCCTTTCATACAAGACGATAGTCTGGTATAAAACTGGGTGACTGGACATGATAGCTGCTTCTAGGTCTAGCTGGACTGGCCTAAGATGGCATGAAACTTTTAAATTTAATTTGTATTCATTTTCAATCCAGATGCTGAGTGGTCTGTAGGAGGCAAAGACTATTTTTGTTGTTTGAGAAAGTATTGGCTTGATGACTATCAGCAAATGAGAACAGAAGCTATAACTCATTCTTCTGCCATGCAGAAAAGCAAACGGAAGACTAATGCGATTTTGAGGAGCATGTGTGTGTTTGTGTTTCTTCTTGTTTCCATGTGCTGTCCTGGTTGATTCTTTCTACTTTAAAGGTATTTTGTTGTGGCTTTTTTTTCTTTTTAGTAGACACAAATCAAAACGTAATAAAATGCAAATTGTATTAGCCATTTTTCTTGCTGTGCAAGAAATGGATTTATTGACAGCATATGTTGCTGATGGTGGACTATAATCACTGCTGAAACCAACTTTTTAAAGAATTTTAAATCTTTTAAGTGCTGGTCCATGCTTCTATCCTGCCACTGCCTCACAGCCATCACTTTTCAGTAGGGTTATTACTGGTAATGGCTTCCAGTACAGAAATTTTGTAAGGCTTTGTTTTTAGAAGTTTTTCTTCCATGATTTTTGATTTAAAAGTTAATTTGTTAAACTACTCAGCATAGTGGTAATACATTTCAGTAAATGGAATTGCTGGAAAATTACAGAAATCTCTGTTTAATGGGCCATTTTCAAAACACTTCAGCAGAACTAAGGATTTTCATCCCTCTGAAAGAACCTCAAGAGGTGGCTATCCAGTTTTCCATGATCACCTTTCCTATATTGGCCAGCACATGGTGGGGAAAGACTGTCAGTATTCTCCCTACTACTTTTACTGATTCCTGATTATATGAACACATATGATTGTCACTTCCATTAAAAGTAGGAAATTACAAAATGAATGGGTAGTAGAAGTAGTGTCAATGGTTTTGCATGGCTTTTTTAACTGAGATCGTATGTGGAAGCATCTTAACATTTAAAGGAAAGCTAGGAATAGACAAAAGCAATAAATCCAGCATTATTTTGTGTTAACAGGTTTCTATGATCAGCAGCAGAAGTTATTTAGAAAGTTGACTGGATATTTTCTATATCTGTTGCTTATTTTTCTCATGTTTAATGTTTGTGATTTTCATTGTGGTGCTATTTACCCTGAGAAACAAACATACCTGATCTTGAAGATGGTGCATGGGGACTGTTACACAGTGTCCAGTTTGAGACTAGAACTTTCTACTTCAGAATTTTTTTACATTATACTTGAAAATCTTGGCACAAGTAAGTACTAATTTGGCAGTTCATTTAGGCACCACAGCAGAGGAGGTTGAGGTGTGGGGTTGGGGAGGGGAGAAAGTTCTGGGGTTGTTTTCTCCTCCTTGTTAACATGTATTAGGACTACTCCTAAATAATTTCTGGAAATACCTTCTTGTCACAGATACCTATTTATTCATTTATATAAAGCATCCATCATTTAGGTCTTTTCCATTATTGTTGTTCAGTTGTAGAATCACAGAACAATTTGGGTTGGAAGGGACCTTAAACACCATCTAGTCCCAATCCCTCTGCCATGGTCAGGGATACCTTCCACTAGACCAGGTTACTCAGAACTCCATCCAGCCTGACCTTGAACACTTCCAGAGATAGAGCATCCACAACTTCTCAGGGTAAACTGTTCCAGTGCCTTACCACTCTAACAGTAAAGAGTTTCTTCCTGATATTTAATCTAAACCTACTCTCAGTTTAAAGCCACTTCCCCTTGTTCTGTCCCTACATGCCCTTGTAAAAAATTTCTGCATCTTTCTTGTAGGTGCCCTTCAGGTACTAGAAGGCTGCAATTAGGTCATCCCAAAGCCTTTTCTTCAGGTTGAACAAACCCAATCCTCTCAGCCTTTTTTCATAGCAGAGGTACTCCATCCCTCTAATCTTCTTTGTGGCCCTCCTCTGGACTTGCTCCAACAGCTCCATGTCCTTCCTGTGCTGAGGACCCCACAGCTGGGTGCAGTGTTCTGGGTGGGGTCTCACCAGAGCAGAGCAGAGGGGCTGAATCCCCTCCCTGCCCTGCTGCCCACACTGCTTTGGACGCAGGTGGTTTCTGGGCTGCAACTGCACGTTGCTGGGTCATGTCCAGCCTCTCATCCAGCAGCACCCCCAAGTCCTGTGCAGGGCTGCTCTACATCTGTTCATCCCCAGCCTGGATTGATACCAGAGTTGCCTGGACCTGGGTGCAGTACCAGCACTTGGTCTTGTTAAACCGCATGAGATTCTCATGGGCCCCTTTCTCAAGCTTGTCCAGGCCCCTCTGGATGGCATCCCATCCTTCAGGTGTGTCAACCTCACACTAGTTGGGCAGTCTCTGTAACTCAGTAGCACTGCATTTTTGGATACATTGCATTCATCATCTTTGAGGTATTAGATTGTTCTTTACATGCTCTTCATAGAGTGTCCTTTACAAAGAGATAGATTTAGCACTGATGGGCATCTTCATCAGCTGGGCCCTGGCTCTTCTCTTCAGTATGTGCTCAGTAGCGTGCCCCAGCTGGACAGGCAGAGTAGCCAGTGCTTTCATGAGCCAGTCCCATGCAGTAGTAAATAAAGGTGATCTTAAAACTGGTGGTCTTGCATTTGGAAGAAGAGATATATTATGAAATAAAATTGAAATTTCAAACAGCTTGTTCTCTAAAGTTTGACTCATGGAAGGACTATAAATAGACAGTATTAGACCCATTATGTAGCTTTCTAGGGCTATTAGTTTGGGATTTTACTTGTAACATTATCAAAACTGTGATAATGAAATTGAAACCAAAACTGTATATGAAATTGGGATGGATTTTCGCTTGAATCAGTTATAACTGATATAAAACAAAGTCTGTGGGCTTTGGAGTGGGTTTGTTTGGTTTTAAACTGGTGTGCCAACTTCTTTAAAAAAATAATTTGAAAACTAATTTTTGATCATGGCTTGCAGTTCCGATTTTCTTTCCTAGAGAGATTATTTTAATGGCTTGATATAACCATTAAAAAATACTTAAGTGTATACACCCTTAGTACTAAATGAGGAACTATTTGCTGAGTAGAGAGATGTCATATGTGTTACTCTTAGAGCATCTACGCAACTTTTTGTTTGTCTTTAACTTTTGTAATTTTCCTATTTCCAGTTTTTATTGATATCTTGGCTTTTTGGTTTTGGGAACTGGAATTACCTTCTACATTCCAAGCAAAGGCACCTTAATACAGAATAGTGGAAGAGTTACCTTAACAGCATTTGTTATATAACTTTAATGTTATGCTTTTGATTAAAGTGTACCAAACACTATTGTATACAAGTATTTTATTACCTAAAATGGGATCCTTCTGAAAACAGGATCTTATACCCTTCTGCTTCTTACACAAGGCTCACCACTACTTGTGTAACATGTGAGGTGTGAGAACGGTGTGTGGTTTGGTTTAGTACTTGCTATCCTCTGCTTCCTGATCATGTTTTTAAGATCTCTGAATCCTTCCTGAAGCAGCACAGCAATGAAGGTAAAGGCTGTCCTAATCAAAAGGAGCAAAGTGACTTTCAAAAATGGATACCAGTGTTTTGTAAACTGAAAACATCCTTTTCATCCTTTATTTCAAATTGCTTCTCTTAAATTTTTTTGTAAGAGTTAAGGCCTACCACTTAGACTTAGAGAGTACTCAGATGTATATTAACACATGCAATACAGCGTTATTAATGTAGTTATCTCTTAGAGAACACAAACAATAAGAAAAAATAGGTAGCTGTTGAATCTACCTGTATGTTCACAGACTTGAAAAAAGTACCTTGTATGCATTTTTCCCCCCCTCAATTTCATTTGAAATAAAAATAAATTTGTAGTTCTAGAAGGGGGATGGTAGGCTTTGGGGTTTTTTGTTTGTGTTAGTTCCCCTGCAACAGGCTTAGAGGGCCACTTACAAAATCCAGCCAACCAAAAGCTAGGAAAAAAATCCTGGCCTATTCCTGAATATGCTTCTTAAAAAATGACTGCCAAATATTATAATTTGCTACACATTTATAGTGCTTTTTATATACTTCCTTATCACTTCTCAGTTTAGCAGTCTGAAATACTGACAAGTAAGCTTCTCCAGTGACATGTAAAATAAAAGCATGATGAGAGCCAAAGATGAAATGATTTGGTGTAACAGTTCTGTAGAAGCAATTAAGGTTATTATTCATAGACTTACAGAATAGTCTGGGTTGGAAGAGACACATAAGATCATCCAGTTCCAACCCACCTGCCATGGGGAGGGACACCTTCCACTAGACCAGATTACTTATCACGGACTATAACTCTCTCAAATAGCATCCTATACAAATACCAAATTGGTGGGCAGGAGGCAAAGTAAAAAAAGATTTCAATATGAGTGTGTGAAGTGAGAAGCTTCTATGAATAGATCAGGGAGCACAAAAATACAGACCTCAGTGGTAAAGCCACATGTGTAGTTGCCTTAGCTCATCAGTAGCTGTATATAGTTAAAATTTACAGTATAGTATAGGAGTTGGTGCCTAAAGCAAATGAGTTAGTGTGTGATTTCCTTCCAAGTGCAGGAATCTTACATTTATATGAGTGCATATGTGTATGTGTGTATATATATATATATATTTATATATAAAGCACAAAGGTAGTTTTTGTAGTTTTGAGGGGTTTTTTTAAGTAAAAGGATGTTTCAGGCTCATCAGACAGAAATTATAAATGAAAATCAAGAACTAAAGTAATTTAAGCCAGGCCATCCTTTATGCAGATTCTTCATCCTTATATTAATATAAATGTCTTAAAATAATACAACATTATCTGGTTTAAATCTTATTTAATCAGCTAACTGGTGGTTGCAGGTAACAATTTTTTTTCCTAAGAACATTTGTTGCTTTGAAGTTTTGTGATAGAAGATACATTAGGAAACAAGTGTTGCTTTGCCGCTTTTGTGAAGTACCAGGTGCTCACTGATGGTGGTGTTTCAGCAAACGCAAAGCAGTGTGAATCCACTTAAAGTCTGAGCCTGGGCATCCTCTCATCTTTGCCAGTATTCTGCAATCTCAGGCTGCAGATCTGAGCTCTGACTGAAAGGAATCAAATTTCAGCTTGTTCCTGGAGTAAACTAGTTAAAGCAAAATTAAGTTTACAAGAAGCAAATGGAAAACAAGCCTTATGCTGCTGATATTTAATTGTGAATGTAAAATTATAGTGTATTAATATCAAGGATGCAGCACACTGAGCTGTGACATCAGATTGGTTTGGTGTGTTGCAAGTCAAGTCTGTTACACAAAGCCATGATGATACAATTCTTTAGAAGATACAAATTTGAGCTCTGTCTATAAGCAGCTTACAGGAAATACAAGCAATGCTTTATGTTGTGAAAAATAAACAGCACCAAGAAAGATAGAAGAGCTTCAGCAAGTTGTGGATCAGTCTTCTAAAGTGGTTTGTGACTGTAAAGTTTGTTGTGGGCACCCCTCCAGAGCAAAGAAGAGGGCCAGATGGCCTTCACTGCTTGTAGGAAACATCCCAGTCACTGATGCAATTCAACAGACTCCATGCTGTCTCTGGCAAAACACTAATGGAACTCCATAGTTAGACGCCGAGAATAGCTAGCAGTAGCACTGCTGCATGTAAATGCAAAATCGTGGTTGTTAAACAAGTGCTACAACATAAATCCATGAGTGCTAAAATATATAAACTTTGTCATCACTATCCTGTTGAAAAGTTAACCTTTTTGCTTATCATTATAACAGCATGGATCCTCAATGCTTTAGGATGCAGCTCTGGCTATAATAAAAACATAGTAAGTTATGCTGAGATACACTGGATAGTAATCTCTACTACTGAGACTCTTTAACAATAATAAGCATATTTGCTAGAAAGGCAGCTGCAAAGATCATTCTAGTGGCTAATCCAGATATCATTCTGGCAAATGATTTGTTGAGGAAAAACAATAGACATCTAAATGGCCATCTGCATGAAACCACCCAAAGCCTTCAGCACCGTAAGCTGCCTCTCCAGAGATTCCTCCGTAAGCTGTCTGTCCAAACTGGCTTGTGGTGGTAAAACTAGTGAACAATAATGGCATAGTAGCAAGAATCTTCAACAAAGAACTTCAGAAACATCTGCTGTCCAAAATGGTACCCAGCAAACATGTTGTTTCCCTGCTGTTTTTAACTGTGTTGTTTATGGATCAGTACGTCCTTTTATGTATCCAGTGGATTCCATATCAAGCTTTGTATAGTTTGTACTGATTCTCTGTAGATTGAAAATACTAATGTTAAAAATCATAGCTGCTTGCTCCATAATAAGCTCTTTGCCAGTGATTGGGCACTACTTGCATGAGCTGGAATTACTGCAGATTGTCTGGGTAGCTCTCATCTTTAATACCTCAGGCCTCATCTTTAATACCGTTAATAAAAAGAGTTTATTCTGATGTCATCCTCTTGGAAGGCATGTTGAGTTGCTGCTGTTAACAACACAGAATTGAAATCTGCTGACAAATACTGCTCTCTTGCTAGTGTGTTGTCTTGAGCAACTTGTCTTGGTCCCAGCTGCTGATGTCGCATCACCAGCCAACTTCCTGCAGGTATGGTGTGGATATATTTACCAGGTCAATGGCAGCTGGGCCATATGCTAGATACGATCTGTCCTTGCTCCCACCCCCAAACCAGTAAATGAAGATATGCAAAGGAGAGAGCTCTGTGGCAGTGTTCAAGATTCCTGGAGTGTTCAGAGATTTTCACACTACTTTGAAGTTACTGCAGAGGGGAAAAAACTACACGGAAGGCTCTTTAACTGCTCTCCACCCATTTTGACTCCTTGATCTTTTATTTCAGTTCTCATCTCAACAGATTAAATTAAATTCAGCTTCTCAACCTAATGACATTGATTATGTAAAAAGCCTCAACCTGTTAGCCAGATTATTTTGGTTACATACTGGGCCCTCATACAGTTTTGAAAATCAAGTTGTTAATGTCCTTTTCATGTTTTGTGATGATCTTTGTTTAGTTTCAGTAACCTGTATTTCAATTTCATTGTAAGTATGTTTTAGATGTAATCCAAAATGCTTTCATAGCGTTCTGAGGCTGCCTTGGCAAGAAACGAGCTCTTCTGGGTGCTGTAGATCAGACCTCTGTTTATCTTAATGAAAAATAAGTCCATGGAGGCTACTTACTATACCAAAAGGAAAAGAGGGAAGGGATTAATTCTGCATTAAAATAAGTATTTCCTTCTGTTTCAGATTCAGACTGATAATTCTTTTAAAGTGTTCTATGATTTTTGCTCTGTGTACTTGTATTTCACAGGGAACCTTAATCATGTGCCAATTGGTACAGAGTTCACCTATCCAGATTTCATAATCCAGAGTTTTTTCTCAAGGTTTTGCTGCTGCCATTGTGGAATGGTGTGCACACTGATATAAACTTGAATTCACTGGTGATACTTATTAGAAGGCAGAAATTTGCAGATTAGTGTTAGACTGATGGGTGTCAAGAAGCATCATATAGGGTACTGCCCCACACCGTGTTTCTTCAGGCGAGGAATCTCCATTGCCTTGTGCTCAGGGGATCTGATTTTTGTCACTAGTAAGCCATCCAGTTTTTTAAATCTTTTAATGACAGATGCATCAAGGTGATTTTACTGTGATTTTCAAATCCTCACCCTGCTCTTATCAGTTTATCTTAGAAAGCAGTATGCAAGCTTGCTGCATCATTTTAGAGTTGGCACCACTCTAGGCTTGGTTTGGTTTGGCTTTTGATTTTGTGGATTGGAAGGCTTTGTGTCCTTTGGTCTAATTCAGTTCCTAGTGAGTGTGCTTTAAAAGGTAAGGTCAGACAGAGTTCTTCTGGTTGCCCTTGTTTGTCAAGGTAGCTTGAATAGCATTTTTGGGAGATTGTCAGAATGGGAAGAGTAGGGTCTTCTGAAAGACTTATTGATGTACATGGGATGCAGGGTGGATCCTCCTTCCGGGTCCCACTATGCTCTCTCTTATGTCTTAGTTGTCCAAAAGTAAAAGTTGCATTGTGGAATGCTTGATGATGATCAGTTTAATTTAAAACTAAAAACTGGCTGTAGCTGTAGATGTGCTTGGTCTACTCATATCTTTCTTTCCTTGGTTGCAAACGTGGTGTTGTGTTCTGATCTATACCTGCCTGTGCAATCTCAGAGGGGTGAAAGTTCCAACTTTTCTTAAAAGAGTGGTGTTAAGACAAGGAATGTAGCACATCCTGCTTGATGCAGGACTCAAGGGATGAAGGGATGCAAGGACTATCTACCTTGAACTGTTGTGACTAGCAAGAAACCTTCTCTCCTCCCTACCTTTCACTCTCTTGAATTAATTTTAAGCTTAGTCAAGAGCACTGAGGAACATAAACTGTATACTTTCAATTGTTAAAATCAGAATTTAAAAGTTGAAATCACACTGTAGCTGATTGTCCTAATGTTCACTGAAGTATGTAAAGCTCTAGCTTTTCAGAAATAAATTGATCAGAAAACCTGCAGGTTGTGTTTTAATTATGATTTGAAGAAACACATTCTCAATCTGACGTTTTTCAGAGCAGTTTGTGCACAGTTTTAGATGTTTATCAGCACTTTTGGAATTGAATGTGTCTATAAACATTTGGGTAGGAGGGAGCCATTTGCCAGAACGAGGGGAAGAATAGGTATTTCTTATTTGAGTCATAGGAAGAGAACTGATAAAAAGGTATCTGTAGTTTGACTGTTCTGGTGTCAAATACATTGAACTGTTCAGTGCTGTAGCAGAATGTCCATCACTTACTCTTGGGAGCTGTGGTGTCTGTGGTAGTTTGGTTTGTTCTTGGGAGGAAGAAACTGAGCTTGACTCTTCAATCTGAACTAGCAAGCACTGTACTTTCATAGAAAGTGTGTTACCTTGAAATTTTTAGCAGATGGATACACAGAATTGTTAGTCTGAATTTGTTTGCCTTTTTTAAAGAGATGTGGTTAAAATTGCTGAGCTTTGTGGCTTAAGTTAACCTAACTCACTTTTTCCAGGTGCCCTTCTTTCCAATGTTGTCTGCCAGCTCTGGAGGCCAGCTCTGTTATGGTAGCACCATAGTGCCACTTGCAGAGGTCATTGGGTACAGCTGTGTGGCACTGAAATAATGTTTTAGAAATTATTCTGTCTGCTTTCTGGTATGTGCTGGCTGACTGGAGCATGACTGAAAAGCAGGGGTGATCATGCTTGATGGTAGGAAGGAGGAGGAAATCTGCTGGATAAATGGTCCAGTGATTCAGGGCTAGAATTACTCTGGAGTCATCACTTCTAGATGGGAAGTTGCCATAGCAACAAAAAAAAAGCTTTCTTTCAACATTTCTAATTAGAACTGTTACCCATCCTCTTAAATAACCACTTTTGGCTAATTTTAGAAATTTTCTGCAATTTCAAATACTTGCTTCCCTGAGGTTTGTGCTACCTTAGGGTGCTATAGTGTGTGCATGTGTGCAGACACATGAGAGCACCTGTTAATTTGAAATGGAAAATTTGTTTGGGAATAGAGGAAACAGGAAAATGGCTTTTCCTGTTCCAAGTAATAAAAAAATACAGGTGGCAGTGGAAAGTTGCCAGTTCAGAAAAACACCATTAGGCTCAAGAACAATACTGAAAGTACAGAATCCTGTGCAGTAATAATGTTTATAATGCATCTTAATTAGCATTTATTGCTTAATACATGGTAAGTCATTGCTTCCTAGTTCTTAGTGCTGTTTTTCTTTTAGCTTAGTCTATTAATATTTTTGTTTGTAATGCTTTTTAATCTTTCAATTAATGGATAGAAAGTACCTTGCAGATCGCTTGTATTTCAGCATAAACATTTTTAAGCATTTAGTGTTTGAGATTAAAAAGTGAAATAGTCTGAAAAATGCAATGTAACAGGTATTACTTGTACATAAATGCTTTCAACTTGCTGATGTATTCCATTTTTACTGGAACAAGTTCTAGAGTGTTTTTGGTAACTGAGGCTTCTAATATTCACTGTACTGTCTCTCCTTATTTGTTCTATAAGTTTGTATACGGGGTTTTGCTTTTATAATATTAAATTTGCAAAATGGTCATCTTTAAATGTATTTAATGAAAACTAAATATTGCTTTCAGTCATCTTTGGTATATTAAGTACTGCGTGTATAATATAATACAATTGTTTATCTGTTCTTGAAGCATATTCTTTCCCAGTTATGCTATTAGAACAAAATTTGAATTAAATTACTGTCTTGGAGACTCCAAAGGTAGATATTTATGTACGGTAACATTTCCATGGGCACTGAATGTATACACTACAAGACTATGCAAATTGTTGATGAATAAGCTTTTCTGGGAATACTTTTCAGAACATGAAGAAAATTGGTTTCTCTTATTTTAGCAATAGCTCTATGAAAATGCCACTGATGTTACTTCATGCAGGAATGAAGCTGCTTTCATACCTACTATACTTAACAAAATTCTAGTTAAATCAAGTCAAACTGCCAAAGTACCAGTGTTACAACTTGATTTCCATCATGAATCCTATTCCCATCTGACTTTTTTCCCTATTTCGTATCTTGTGGGCACTTTCTGAGAATATGGCCTTTCCTGTAAGGAAAAAGTGCCAAGGTATACTTTAAGATGTGTGTGCTTCTAATTTGCAAATTTGAGAGACTTCTACAGCAAATAAAGGGCCTGCAAAATTAATTACAATATTGCAGCAAGAGGTCCTTGTCAGCTGTTTCTATATTTTTAGTGTAGATCACTCCTAGATGTTTTATCATTCTTGTAATGAATATAATGAAATTACTCATATTTTAAAAGTTAACTGAAGTTAACAACAGCCTCCTTTAAACCTGCTTTTCCTCCTTCAAAAAAAAGGGAATGAGAAAGGCAGCACCACAAGTTCTGACAGGCTTTTGTTAAGGATGCATTTTATTCAGCTTGAGAGAGAGCACTGTCAAGTGTAGTCAGGGAAAAACCAGCAAACTGGAAACCTATAGTGGGAACTATTTTTCTTAGTTTATGTTATAAACTTCATACAGACGTACAATGAGTCTGATATGGATTATTACAGTAAAAGCAACTTGCTTTGAGTAGGCAGTAAGCCACCACAAATCTTAATGTATGTTTTAGATGTTGTTAAAGCTACTACAATAGTAAAACTCACTCCTTTAACTTTATATCAAAGCCTGAATGTCCTGGCCAAGCTTAGGACTCTGGCAGCAAGGCACAGGACAAATAGGCAGTGAAAGGTTCGCCTGCTGTAAATAAACAAGTTTCTCTGATCCCTTCGAAGATGAACTTAAATACCTTGGAGACCTGGACTTCTCAGAGCAGGAAAGGTGAGAGTAGCTGAGGAACTACATTATTTGAAAATTTCTTTTCAGTTGTCTGGTAACTTCAAATAAATGGGCTGCTGCATGTACAGAGGTGATCCATTCCCATCTGTATGAGGGCCATGGTACAGAAATGAATGCTGAAAAGATGAACAGAACAATAGATGGCAAGAGGATGATGGACACAATAGTTTAATTAAAAGCATATTAATTTTAAATTATTTCTGTGACTAAAATGACTTTTTAGAAGACTTTTCTAAGTTCAGCTGCAATTAACTGCTTTAATTTCTTTTTAAACAGGTGTCAAACAAAAAATCAAATAGCACTCCTCCTCCAGCACAACTATCTAAAATCAAAGTACCAGCACCACAGACAGTAGTGAAGAAGGAAAAGCGTCAGAGTTCTTCAAGGTTTAATGTTAGCAATAACAGGGAGCTTCAAAAACTGCCAGCTTTAAAAGGTACGTCTTTCCAAAGTAAAATTACTCTTATGGGGAAATTTGGGTGTGAGACCAAGAAGCATCTCAGCTATCATACTTCTAATATCTGGACAGCATACGTAATATATTGACTATGCACGTATGCAAACTGCATATACTTGCAGTGGGTGTTTTTTTCTTTTGTTTTATCTGTATTTGAGGACTTCCAGTATGTTGCCTTCTTGGCAATCACTATAGGCAATATGTGTGTGACAGCATATTCACTCATCTCACATAAAGGCAGAATTTGGGCTCTCTCTGCAAAATATTAGGCATCTGCCCTCAGTGCAGTGTGCTCAAGCCATGCTCTGTTTGTACTGAAATTTCTCTTGACATTGTTAGAAGACCTGGTCTGTCACTATTTATGGGTCTGTTTTTCCTGAGCATGGGTCAAGCAGAGTGGTGTCTTTTTAGTGCATATGAATTTTTCCTTTGTTGATTTTAAGGCTTTGTTATCTTTTAGATTTATATTTACTGCCATCTGTGACAAAAAGATGATGATAACTGATGTGTCTTCTCTTACTAACCCAGCTCTTATCATCTTTATTTGCTCTGAAAACAAAAAAAACAAAGGCAGTTTTGAATTGCAGTGTATACTGCTTTGAGTGTTCAAGGTTGGCAGTGAAAGCCTAATGGATCGCTGAAATGTTGAGGAGTACTGGTGTAGGCAATGTGAAATTATTGGGGAAATTATTGGATTCTTTCTTCCAGTCATTGTTTTCTTAATATAATGTATTAGTGTTTCTTGAAAATAAACTCTGCTTCTCAGCCTTTCTGTATTACACTGCATTATACAGATCAAATTAGGTTGCAAGATTCTTCTCTTCACACAGATACTGTTTTTACAAAAAGAATCTGAAATACTGTCCATTATGTTAGTATAGCAGCCTATATACAAGATGCTGTTTAAAATATTTCAAGACTAAACTACTGGTTATTTAGTTAGTTAATTTCAATCTATATATTACATTTTTTAGTAAGAATATTTAGCACAACAGATTATGAATATGTTCTGTCTTTTAAACTGACTTAGAAGGCTCATGCACAAGCTGACATCCAGTGCATGAGTGACATAAGCAAAAGACACTGAATTAAAGTAGTGATTTTTTTATAAGAAGTTATACATACAGCCACATTGACTGGCATAACCTTTTGTTCGAAGACTCAGCCACAAAGAAAAACATTTGTTTCTTGGTCCTATTTTAAATACAGTGGTTGAGGTGGTGCCTGGGACTGCAGCTCAGGGATACCAGAACTGAGCATGCAATTGGAAGCAGCATGGACAGAGAGCTGGAAATGCGAATAATGAGTGCAGATGGGAGAGGGGAGAATTAATCCATCTTACAGTGGTGAAGGTGAAGTTTAAGATCTGTTTCCACCTTGGCTGTATTGCAGTTTAAACTAGTAGGCCAATGAAAGGCAGAAGAATGCTTGCTTGTACTTGGAAGAGCGAGGAGTAAAAAAAAAAAATCTTAAAAACTGTCTGAGGTATTTTCTTAGAACATTCTAGCATTTTTTGACACAGTGTAACCTTGATGGGAAGAAATGGTAGGAATATTGTGCACTGTAATTGCCTTGAGTCTGCAATCATACCCCCCACCCTCAGGTGAAAGGAATGAAAAGATCTTGAGCTTCTCCCTGGTGGATGCCTCATGCTGTGTGTATGTCCCCAGACTGTCAAGGGCCAAACTTTGTTACGGAACACTGGTGCAATTGATGATCTAGTGAGGGGTAGTAATTGCCACCTTTTATTATGCAAGGTAGTAAAAGCTTTACTATCAAGCTGTGCCCAGTCTCATGGATCCTATCAGGTGTCTGCATATGCCCACTGCATATGCTTATTCCTGATGTAATTCCAACCTGTTAGGGTTGCTGAGAATAGTGTTGGCCAGTCATGCTGTTCCTCTAATGTGCATTTAGTGGGTCAAGTGAATCTGGGAAGCTTTCTTTTTGGACATATTTAAGTGTATTGTTTAATGTCTCTGTCTGGACAGGAGTTAAATTGGACTGGTATGCTGTAATTTAAAGGACTGAAATGATTAAGACAGGTTTGACTTCTATGAAGTGCTGGGAAGAACGTAGTGTTCCTTCAGGTTAGCTGTGATTAACCAGCTTTCAGACTCCTGTTACTCATAACAGGTGGCTGTATTGCTATGGCTACAGTACCTGGGGAACCTTTCTTTTGTCTGCAGTAGAGGAAGAGTTGTGTATTTTCTTACGAATGTTGCATTGACTACTGTGTGGTGTGATGTACTTTACATGAGACTCTATTTTAAGCACAAAATATAGAATGGGGTTGTCCTTGCATACTTAAAGGTCCATATTAGATATGTGAAAGCTTGTAACTGGTAAGTTCTAAATGACCTGTGGTATTGATGAGATAACCACCTTTCTTCTGCACTGTGGGTCTGGAGATGAGGTCAGCAGATCACTTGAAATAGCGAGAGGGAAAGGAGGAGCTGCCAAGGTGGTTTTTCATCAAGATCTCTTATTTAAGAAATACTTTTTTGATCTTCAGGCATGCTGCAAACTTTCTCTTGGGCGTTGCACAAAAGTGCTCATGATAAGCTTCTGGAAATACCAGCATATTTGCCCTGGTGACTGGTCTTAGTGTGGTATGATTTGTGTTCATTGGAGCAACTTATGATTAGTGTTACGCACCCTCAGATTATCCAGGAAATGGAGGAGCAGGATAGCTCAGATAATGCACAAAGAAAAGGAAATAGATTATGAATTAAGAGGCTCTAAGAATAGAGCTGAACATAGAAAAGAGAAGTCTCTGGTGTAATTGGTTTGTGGAACATCAGGATCCGTATATTAGCAAAGCTGCAAGCTAGTGAAGCTCCCTGCAGCACAGTGCAATGCAACCTGATTTAGTTGGGTAGAACAGGTAGCTTGTCTGCCCACAGATAACCCATAGGTATCTCTGGAGAAGTGCCTTTAGAACAGTGTCAAATATATTGAAAAGATCTTACCTATTTTCACCAAAAAAAGAAAAATTCTGTGCCAACAAACTTGTGCTGTGTTGATTTCTGCTTATGCAGTTCCCTTTGTTAGCTAACATTGATAGTACAGATACTTAAGTTACAGAAAATTGATTTTTGCTACAAGTTGTTTATTGGGTAAAAATGACTTATTGGACTTAAAGGTGTGTTTTAGTTTATTGTGGTTTCAAAGTTTGCAGATTAGTGCTTTGAGTATATCAAATATAAATGGGAAAGGATGCTTCAGCCTTCAGAAACTTACCAGTTTCTTCATTTTTGGTTTCCTAAGAAAGCAGTTTGTAATTTGGGATATGTTAAAACTAATATATTAAATACAAAATATTACAATTATATAAATTGTTAAAATTGTTTAAAACTTTAAAAATATGTTCTGTATGAAATAAACCATATAAGTGTTCCGTATTATTCTGTAAATATGCTTAAAAAGTAGCATATCCAAGCTTGTGCATATCTGACCACTGACACACTGAAGGAGTTTGTATTCTTTGCAGCTGCTCACTTCAGCTTTATGCTGGAAGCTTGAATTCATTGTTAAACTATGAGTAATTTTTTCATGGTAAATGAGATTTTTAACTGTGCAAACAGGTGAATGTACTTGTATTTGTACATGTTATTTTGCAAGAATGTGCTGATTTTAGTAGACAGTAAATGTAGTAAACTGTAAAACAGAAAACTTTGTACAAAGTGGTGAGATTTTTAAGGATGTGGCCTGGATCTTTACAGTATGTAATAAAATGGCACAATGAGAATTTTTTAAAATAATATTAAAACACCATAACTAGGATAAAATGTTTTATGCACTGTCAAATACAGTTGTGTCACAAATCTAACTTTAACCTTCAAGTAATACTCATTAAAAGAATGTTCTCTGTCAGTTCTAGAATAACAAATTTGAAAAAATAAGTCAGTACTACTTAATATTCTGAAATGTTGCAAACTTTCCCAGTGAACATATGTTAGTCATGCCTATGTAAATTTGGGCATGATTCAAAAATACGCTTTTTTGTAGCATTTCTGTATATGCTTTTTAAAAGCTGGGTAAAATCCTTCTATAGCCATATAAAGGCCTCTTGGGATGCAGTGTCGTGATTTAGTTTGTGGGTTTGGGATTGGGGTTTTTTGCTGGTTTTATTTGAGGCTTGGGGGTTTTTTCAGATAAAAGTGAACATTGTTTGATATGATCTTAAAGATAGAGACTGGACATCAGCTTTTATTTTCAAATACAGTTCTGAATTTATTTTAGAAGTTGCTATTTATCTCTTGGAGTTGGACTTTTGATCTCAAAAATCTGGATACAATATTCTTATAAAGGTTTTTATCAAGATGGGAAGAAATGAGCTATACTGACAGCTGTGGATATACGTACTGACTTTTAGTGCTGAGAAGTACAGAATTGGTTTTTTAATATAGAATATCTCATGTGATAGGATTAAAGAGATTCTGGTGTTTTGTTGTTGAAGATCTTGCCACACATTTTGATCAGTCCTGGTTTTGATCTTCTGGTGATGTCAGTTTCTGCTTTAGCATGGTTTCAACATTAGGAGTACTATTAGTCATATCTATTTGAAAAACCCAAAAACAACCAAAAAACCCACCCAATAAAAGTGAGGGGGGTTGGAAAAGAAATGAACATGACAGGTCATTTTTCTGAGCACATTTCACGCAGAGAGCATGGTTCTTGTTTTTTTCAAGCAGAGACTTCAGAGCTCTGCCAAATTCTGACTCTGTTCTGTGTAAAAGAACATCAGGGTGGTGTCTCAACTTGTCTGCCTCTGATACAGGACTCTGATAGGGAGGCAAGCATTATTAAAGCTTTCCTAATGTTTTTAAGTTGTAAATGGCTGCCTAGGAGATAGCTCTGTTTTCATCATCTGTACAATATTAAAGTCTGATGAATCAAAATTGCAGAAGAGGAGATTCTAGTTTGAGTCTGATACTTAAAAAAACAATTGTACCAAACCATGAGAAAGGAGGAAAAAAGTGAGAATTTCTCAAGAGGTCAGAAATGTAAATTTACTGTGTGTTCTTTTCTCAGCTACAGAGTACAGATAAGTATGCAAAACTGATATCAAGTAAATGAGAAAGCAAGTCAAGTTTTGTTCCCAGTACTGCAGAGAAATTCAACCATGTATGCTGATAATTTCTACAAACTCTTATTGGAATACTTAAGTTTAAACTTAAGCAGTGTGCTGCCTGTTCATTTAAAACTAGCATCTATTTTTGTGATACAAAAGAGACTGACTGGACATGTGCAATGTAACTGAATTTAAGAGAATTGTGGTGCTAATGGACTGCTTTGGGGTTTTGAGGACCATATTTCTTATAAGCTGCTGAAATTTGAGATCTCAATGTTTAAGATCACTTTCATTGCAGAAACCTACTCCTGCCACTTGTAATTTATGTAGAGAACAAATATGCAGTACTTTGGCCCTTCCAGTTTAATTGTACTTCTTATGTACATGCATGGCAATTAAGGAATTGTGTCCGGCTGCAAGGGTAGCATCGCTGTTTAGCTAAAAGTATGTTATGCAAAGTAAGATGGTAGGTTAAACAAGATAATGCTGCTATAAAATATAATTTGCCCTAATACATAATTCATTTAAAAGGCAAAACACTGACACAAAACAAATTAAATCTCGTGTAAAACATCAGTGAATGCAGTTTTGTGAAACAGACCATTCTCTTCTCTCTTGTATGTCACCTACAGTGGAGTAACTGAGTATGCTAAATGCTGTCCTTCTGGTCCTGACTGTGTTCATGCTTTTATAGGTTTTTTTTTAGCAACCCGATGTTGTATTTAATTTATTGAAACAAAAAGTCCATCATGGGAAATACTGCAGAAGCTTGTTCTTTCCTAAATCAGTATGGTTGTGCCAGTGAATGTATGTATTGTATTATAAGAAGGAACTGTGGAGGCTCTTTGTCCTGTCACTTTAGCAACTTTGTCCTTGAACTTTGATCTTAAAAGCATTATCAGTATTGCATAAACAGACTTTCCTGTACTGATTTTTTCTTTTAAATGTTTAAAATAATTATTAAAATGTGTGTGCTAAGCATATACATTTCTTAAACCAAAAGCTAGCAATTGTTTGCTGTTCATACAGGAAAATACGATCTATGAGATGAGTAAATATTTTAATATTAATGGTTATAAAATAATTAATACTAAAATATTTAGAAATTACCCAGTCTGAATTGCTATGTAGCATTTTAAATATTAAGAAACATGATAGCCAGTGAATGAAGAACTACAGGAAAAAAAGGTAGTAGAGAAAAATACTTTGCTTGAGTGTGTGAATTTTTTTCCTTCAGTTAGTTTTACATTAAATCATAGGCTTGGATTAATAAGCCGTTTTTCATTTCAACTGCCCTATCAAACACCTACTCATTAGTCAGCAGCTGAAAGTGTTAGAAGAATGCACTACATCTGTCACTGGCAGCATTTCCTACCAAACTTGTTTCCACTGAAGCTTGGATAGAATCCATAAAAATAGGATTTAAAATGTGGTATTGTCTTATTTTCTAGATTCTAACCTGTCTCTGAATTCAATTTAGATCTCTCTTAAAATGTCTTTTATTATGCCCTCATTTACAAAAGGAACATTTTGTTCCTTTGCATAGATCCTCATTGTAATCAGACCTACACATTTTTGCTGCTGCACTGAACTTCTTTCTTCTTAAGACCTCTACAGATCAAACATTGAATTTACACATGTAAATATCAATCGGTGTTTGCTGGATAACTAGCATGGTCTCAAATTTTTACTCTTAAATGTAATTTTTACAGTTAGTTTCTTAAAAGTGGTATGTGTGACCTATGTAATAAGGCCACAGACAGCACTGAGTTTGGTATTATTTTGGTGGATTTTACACACGGCTTGATTAAAATAGTGTGGCAGTATTTGAAATTAGTTTCTGCAATCTGCCCTAGAAATTCCGTTTTGGTACCAGATGCTATTCTTAAAATAGATTTCTTTTAAGGTAATGATTTTGTGTTGTACAGTTTTCTGAGCTCAACCAGTATCTACTGGTTTTTCTCCCTACCCCCACTTACAAAACCTCTTGAGTATACAAGATTGGTTGAAGGAAAATTTGGCCCTGTTGAACCTGTGTGCTACAGTGACCATGCAAATATTAGGAATTCCAGACAGAGACAGGAAATCCAGTCACAAGCAGACATTTACCAATTTCTCTTTTGACTGATTTTTGCTGTATTAGAAGGAGTAAATATTATCAGTTTTTCAATGAGGAATTGTCTTTTGCCATGCTTCAGTCTTGGGAATTTTTTAAGGAAGCTGCATGATAGTTCATATCCCTTTCATTTATCCAGGTAAGGATTTTTTTTCTTATCTCTGTATTTCTTTTGATAGCTAGGTATTAACGTGGTGTTCACGGCCTCTGTTTCCTTGAAGAATTTCCTCTTGGCTGTCCTTTGGAATTAAGTCAGAACCTAATAGGAGAAGCCCATGTCCTTCTACTGCTATGGTTTCTCCTCCAGAATGTATTGTATCTAGTACCTTTCCTTCTCTAAAACAAAGTTATTGTCATTAAGTAACTCATTGTTCGGGGTTGTGATGAGACTCGTGTTTTCTTTGACATCACTTATGAGAACAGTAAGTTTTGTGTAGGCTATAATTGGAGGGGGGAAAAAGTAAAACTACATTGCTCCTACCAGAAAAAGCAAGTCATGTTTATTCCTGTCCCTTTTTTGGGTGTCTGTCTGGTGGGCCAGATAATGGAATTAACATGGCTCAAACTCACCCTTTTATCATTTTAACTCTGCTCAGTTTCCTAATCTGGTTCAGCCATGCAGCTGCACAAACCCCTGTACAGCAATTTCAGACAGTTGGGCACCTGTGCCTCAGAAGAGAAGGGGATTGCAGCAGTAGCTCCTATAGGTTTAGCTCACCTTAGACTGCCATGGAACACAGTCTAAGTTAGCAGAAAACTAACCTGACAATAAAGTCCTTTCTGTCACTTAGGGGACTACACCAGCTCAGCTGTGGGTCTCATGACCACTGAAGCAGAGGAGAGCAAAATATTTTTAATTGTAAAGCAGAGAGAAGTGCAGGAAGGGGCCTGAAGCAGTCTGCAACAAGGCTGGCTTAGGTTGATGAGGAATAGCAATTTCAGCAGTTGTGGAATTATGCCTTTAGTAGTAACCTTAGAGGTCAGACTAAATACACTCTCTGCCTCTCTCAGTCAAAAAATGAAAACTCATATAGTCTGAGAGGTAACCAACCCAAGTGTCTTCATGTCAGTAGAAGTTTGTACAATTTTAATTATCTTATGTTGTTGATTCTGTCACTATCAGTTAGAATAGTAGGTGGTGTAGAATGGAAATAAAGGCAACCTTTGGGCAGGTGAATTTGCTGTGTGTGTTGTGGGGGGTGAGAAGCGGGATGGGTGGTTGTATTTTAAAATCAATAACCCAAATGGAGTGTTTGTTTTTGAAAAAGTGGTACATCACCTCCAAGTGTAGAGAATGTTCATCAGCTGTAGTGCTGGATCCTAATTAAATTACCTTTAAGGTCACTTCCAACCAAAACCATTCTACAATTCTAAAAAGTGACACAGTTATATTCTGAGAACTTTATAGGATTTTTCCTTCATTCCCATCACTGGAAAGTTAGAAGTGATGAGCAGGGTTCAGACGAAACCTATAATAGCTACAGTTTCACTACGCTGTCAATATGGTTTTGTATTCATTTAATTCTAAAAATAGATAGCTGAAGTTAACACTATTTTTCATTTTCTTGCAACAGAAATGTCTTCATAAATTTGTTAAAGTAAGCTCTTCTTCCTCCCATTGATATTCATTAGCTCTGTTCCGCTTGCACTAATACTCTTTCCCTTCCATTAGGAAGTCAGTTCCTAACTCAATTTTCTTTGCAATTTTTTTCCCAAATGAAGTTGCTCAAAATAATTCAACTTAAGTAAATATTTTCCTTTGGTGGCAAATCAAATATTTTAAGACTGAAACAAAGGGAGAGTATACAAACCTTCTGAGCATAATGTACTCTCAATCTGTACAATGGTGAGAAGACTGCAGATGTTATGAAGATCGAAGTACTTCAGCTCCACTAGTGCCCTGTCAGAATTACACCAGAAATACACTGAATTATGGCTGTTTTAACTGGTTTCTCAGTGGTTTACTAAGTACTGGACTCAGACCTAACAGAGTCCAGCAAAGAGGAAGAAATGAGAACATGGTATGTGTTTTCTGCAAGAGAAAACTTACTGAATGTGAGTGTTCTGCCAATTCTAGGACTGCTAGCACTGTGAACGTCACATTTACTCTCTCTAATGTAAAGAACTTCCTAGGGGGCTTGACTCTTAAAGCATTACCTAAAATTTGCTAATGAACCTTCAACTATGAAAGCCGTGCTTATGTATAAATTTGGACATGGCACTGTAACTAAAATAATGTTCCCTTTTTGCTCTGTTGTTAAATTGTGTCCCTGGCCATTTAATCTTTGCAAGGAATTTCAGAGAAGCAGCAGCTGACCATTAAAGAAAGGAAAGACTTGGATAGAGGGGAGGAGTGATAGAGCAGCTGTTCTTAAATGTATGGTTACCAGATAAACTGGAATTTTAAACCTAATTTTTGCTGCTTCATACTGTGGTTTATTACTATAAAATAACCTAATTCTGCCTTAAGATGGGGGAAAAAACACAGAATTTGCTACAAGATCCTGCATGTGAAAATATTTTTTTAAATTATCTGAGTTTTGTTTTTTCCTTCATCCATCAAAATCTTGTAGAAAACCTTGTTTGAGGTCAGCCTTGGTTTTATTTTTCAATCTAGGTTTTTTTAAAGGCATATCTCCATGGTAGCTTTTTGTTTTTTAAGGCTAAAACTCACACTGAACTTGGTGATTTTAAGTGTCTTCCAACCTTGATGATTCTATGTTTGTAAGGTATACTCAAGGGATATATAGATAAAAAACATGAAGTTTTTGAGGATACACCTTCCTTGGTTTTGCCTAGATTGTAAGGACAAAGGATTTGAGTCTCTGTAGTCTTAGAGAAAGGGCTTAAAAAGTTCATGTGGTTCATTTTGGTGTTGTCAAAAGCAGGATCAACTACACTCATGTCACACATTACGATTGGTCATTTTTTAAATTATGAGAAAGCTTGCAGTCCTTTATTTTGTTTTGGTGTGCTTATTGCAAGAGGATTTAATTTAATTTCTAACCTAATCTTCCTTGAGGTAGGATGCATTTACTCTTTGTAGTGAATGTAGAATAATTAATTCTTTCCACCGCCATAATTATTCTTTAAAGTACTTGGATATTCTCAGTCAAGTCCCTTCTATTTAAAAAACAAGCAAACCAACAACAAACAAACAAACAAACAACCCACACCACATCAAACAGAGGAGCTTTATTTTTTAACCAAGTGATATTTTACGGATTTGTTGTCTTTGGGCTTTCTCATCAGGTTTGCATCCAGGATGTACTGCTTTAAATTGGGCCTTGTCAGCAATCACTAAATCCAATTGATTTCTTATGGATGATATTCTTCTTTTTTATATCCCAGTTAGTCTTTTCCTTTCACCAATTGAATAATATTCATTACAGCATTAACTCACCTTTGACAGTATATTATTGTAGTGTGATGTAATTTTTCTAACCAAGTACACATATAAATTAGGACAGTGTCATAGATTAAGTAATCTACATACTTATTTGCACTATATGTGACATATAGTATTTGGGGAGAAGGACAGATTTGGAGAGTAGCAAATAACAAGTAGCAGTGCCAGTTTCTCTGAACATCACTCCCAGCAAACAAAACGGTCCTTCAAATAGCTCATTGTAAAAATAAGTGTGCAAGTCTTATATGACGAAGAAAAGGCTGCTCACAGTTTTTTTGTAAATACCTTAAATAATCAAACTAATAAGGTCAGAAATTGTTATGCTGGGCTTTTCTTAATTATACTTCTGAGATTATGCAGCAAAACTGTTTTCATATGCCTATATATTTCTTCTTAGTCCTTTTCTTTACCTTCCAGTAATAGTTTAAAAAGTTTTTTATAATTACTGATCTTTCTAGAAAGGAAAACCAGTATTTTGCAATATCCAATATTAGCAAAATTAACAACCTGAAGGCGGATCCATTTCTAGATTAAAATAAGTATTCATGTCCATTTCTAGATTGAAAGAAATATTCAGAGTGAAACATGAGGTTTTCATCTCCTGATTGTCATATGTATGTATTTTTATCCATAATGTACATACTAGCAACCAGTGATAAAACAGTTCATGGAATGCTTATGAGGTTTATATTTCTAAATCACCAATAATAATCCAAGGACCTGTATCTTATTGTGAACTAACTACCTTTTGTTATGGTCCTTGCAAGCTAAAGTTGTAAATGTTGCCATCAATACTGTGTTTTTCCACGGTTAAATTGAACATCGGTTAGGTAATCCTGGGAAACCTTACTGAAGGAAAGGCTAAGGAAAGAGGAAAAATAAAAATGCATGCGCTCTTTCTAGCAGGTGCTACGGAATATTATTGAGGGGGCGGGGGTAAAACAGCAGCAATGAGATCATCCTGGTAATAATAAGAAACCCAAACCCAAACGCAGCAGACCCGTCATCTCCGCAGCCGCTCCGCCCCTGCCGCGGGCGGTGCGGGGCCGGGGCCGGTGCGGGCGCGGGCGCGGGGGGAGCCCCGCACCGGCCGCGCTCATTCGCGGCCTCCTCGGTGTCATTTGAAGTTGCTGCCGTCGGCCAATGGGGCTCCTCCCGCCCGCTGACATCACTCCCCAGCCAGTTCCCTCCAGCTGCAGAACGCTTCAGTTTCTGTCTTTTTTTAAACTAAAATGGAGGCTGGTTTCTTGCCTTAAGGAATACAGTGCCGTGCCTGCTGGAGCCTAGATGTTGACATGTAACAGAGCTGGCAGCAGGATGGTGGTTGACGCAGCCAATTCCAATGGGCCGTTCCAGCCCGTGGCCCTTTTGCATATTAGAGGTGAGTTATTGTGCGTGTGAGAGTGAATCGCGACCCTCTGACGAGCGAATAAATGGCTATTGTGGAGCTCGGAGAAGGGGAGCAGGAAGTCCTTTGTAGCTCAGTCCCTCTCGGTTTGTTATAGCCGCAGTAAAACCGGCGGAGAGCAAAACCCATTTTCTGTTAAATCTGTTTGGAGAAGATTTAAGAATTCGTGAAGGCATTGCATACATAGTTAAAAGCAGGTTTTACAGCTTTCTGCCGTAACTCTCCCATCCCCCTTCCAAGCCGTGCTGATGTCAAAGGATGTGAAGTCACTACCCCAGAAAGGTACTGAGGGGGGAGGGAAGAGCCAAGTTATCCCTATACCGTTTCTATAGAATAAGGGCAAACCTTTGGTGTGCTTGAAAGCCTTCTTTTGTTTGAATTGTTCAGATAGAGCTCCCTTAAAGTGCACTGCAGCTTGTAAAAGAATTGGAAGTGTTGTCGGAGAGGAAGGGGGGGGAAGAGATGTGACACTCACTATGAGCATATCCTTTATGTATTTAGAAGGCATTTCCTAGAAGAGATGTGGTTTGGCTTTAACAAGCAAGCTTTTATGTGCCTACCGTGTTGTGCAGTTCTGAATGTTCAGTTTCTTCCCATAATATGTTCTTTTGGGTTTATAGAATTAGTGCATTGCAAATTACATTTTATATAATTTGAAAATACATGTTGGTATGACACTTCTGTATGATATTGAGTGCGTCTCTCTTGTTCTGTATTTTTTTACTTAGTAAAATTTTGCATTGTGGTGGGGTTTTTTGGTGTATTTTTTTAGCTGGCTCTTCACCAACCAGTGCTTTTTTTTGTAATATCTTCCTTAGGGTGGTTCTAGTTTAGAACTTTATGAAGGCAGAACATGTATTAGCTGGGATGAGCGCACCTTGAACAATGGTATTTATATGCAATAAACATAGCTGATACCATTCTTAATTACCTTTGCATCTCACCTTTCATGGGCATAGGCTAGATGTTAGTACTGGAAGGAATTTTTTTTTTTTTTTTCATTAATACTCCATACATTGAAAAAATTTTGCTTTGGAAGTTTATAAAACCCCAACTGTTCAGAAGTCAAGTCCTTTAAGTAGGAGCATGGGTATTCAGATATTTAAAAATCATGTTTGTCTTTACCTTTTAAAAGAGCCATATCTTTCTCTGTCTGAAGTGGCAATGGATGAATTACAGAAAACTAATTTTTATCTGTGACTGGGGATGAAATGCTATAAAATTGCCTTGATTTCGAATAGGGACTATGCTTGTTGTCAAGGGAATATAAATGGAACTGCCTGACCTGTGGACAAGCGTTTGCTTTTCACTCTGCACAAATCATCTTAATTTTCAGTTAGATGCTGCCTTTTGGAAGGGAAAAGCAGCATCTTTTAGAGGTGCAAATTAGGAAAAACAAACCAAGATTGGAATCAGAATGATGAAATATTGCAATGATTGTCTTTAATCCTTTGTCTCAATATGATAACAAGGTTCCTGTCATTGAACTTCCTATCCTGCCTTTGCTCCAGTGAAATACGTAATTGTGGAAACAATGGATTTTGAGAAACAGTTCTGAAATTTACTTTCCCAAGACCTTCATTTTTGGTGCACTGAATAATACAGTAGTAAAGAAGAGGTTAAAGGATTTTGTGGTTTAGGGCTTTTTTGGGTGTTACGGTTTTTTTCTGTTTGGTTGGTTTCAGTTTTTTAATGGATTATGAGAGTAGACTTTCTTGTAAGCAATTAAAGAATAACTGGGAGATTGTTTGTTTTTTGTTTTTCAGGTGGCAGGAAATAAAATGGGTCTCTGGTATTATAGCTCAGAGGAGTTTCTTGACACTGAGAGAGCAAAGCATCTCTTCCATACAGACATACATGTGTGCAGAAGTTCCTGTGGGTTTATTGTGTGTACCTCATGTCACCAGCTGCGCTGATGCTGCCAGCACTGATGCTTCCAAAATGAAGCCTGTCAGAACAATACATACAAAATTAATGGCAGTAAAAATTAACTGGTAATTCTGAAGGGTTATGTTATTACTGTTTATCCCAGTGCATGCTGCTTTTACAGTTGTCCTTTTGCATCATCTGTTGTAATATAGGATTAAATTTCTAGTAGAAGTGCTCCTCTTGGCAACTGTAAGAGCTAAAACTTCAAGGTCAAGGATGGGGGGTAGGGCCATGAGCCTCTTGGGTGTTTGTCATAGATATAGTTTGTTGAAATAGAAAAAATATTTCTTAAGCACTAGTTTCATAAAATCTTAAAAATTTTGAGATAGTGTAGCTACCATATTGGAGCTCAATCCTGCTTCTAAAAAAATATGTGAAGCCTTGTGGACTCCACTGATAGTACTTCTTTGAAAATAAAAGTTGCAATCTTACTTTTAAAGTTAATTCTAAAGCGCCTTCTGTACCTGTAATGTTTGCAGAATGTAGCATTTCAGAATAAAAAGGAAATTTTCAGCTAGCTCTGGTGTCATGCCAGGTCAGAACTTTTCTCTTGTGCATCCCGAATTGTAGGCAGCTTTGTTGTCTGGGTTGCTTACAGCTTTGCTGAAACAAAACCGATGCAGGTGGTTTTTAAAAATTATGTTAGTCTTGTGAATAGGAAATAAGAATGTCAGAATTTTATTGCCTGCCATTGCTGGCACTGGTATCTGCAGCATCACCAAAAGAAGGAACAGTAGGTACTTTTAGGATAGGAGGTGTCATGGCCACAAGTACCCCATCCTCCAGCAGTTCATTTGGCTGCTGGTGTTCAGTCATCTTGGGTATGGTGCAGCCATGTAATCCTGACTCAGACTGCTGTGGAAAGAGCTGTGAGTCTTGTTGGGGTTCCCCTTCGGTTAAGGAGCTGTCTTTAAGCTCAGGCCCATGGCCTTGGTTGTTGCCTCAGCTGGGTTGCAGCCATGCGGTTGTCCTGTCATGTTCCTCTCTGATCTGGATCCTGGTGTGTTGGCTGGGTGTGTCCCTCTTCACTGTGCATTTGTTCAGCAACCACGGGACTGTCGGCTGACCCTGCTCGGTGTCAGTATAGCTGCTCTCTTTTCTCCATTCAGGTACTGCGAGACTGTGCCCTTTGTCACAACTGTAGACTGCTGGCAGTTGTTCAAGAGCAGGGAGTAGAAATCAGAAATGCAGAAGGTGACTTTTGACCCATTGTTGGAAAACAACAAGCACCAAAAGAGCCTAATCCACACTAAATGCAAGTGGTGTGGCACCATTGTTGTACATTGGTTGCTTGTGCTGAAAACACTGGCTCAGTGAGAGTGATTGGCCTGCTGGGGTAGTGAGTCTTTGGTTGTTCCACCTGCAACAGGCTTTCCTGGGGGTCCAAGTTTTGCTACTGCTGCATTGGTCTTTCTAGAGTACAAAGGTAGCTGAATGTTATGCACTGAGTTGATTATCACTGATTATCATCATGAGCTGAAGACTTAGTTGTATTGGAATGATATAAAGCTTCCAGGAAAATTAAAACTTCAGTTCGAGCAGCTGTTACAGCCATGGAATAACCACTGTGGTTTGTGATCTTGGATAAAGACTTGACCTTGTGAAACATGTAGCTAAAGGAGCTCATCGTGCGATATCTGCATGGAGAGCTCCTTTAGGATCTTTATGCATCGACAGGCCACTAGCAATCAAGATGACATTAAGACAGCACAGAGGGTTCATAGGTATTTTGAATTTAGCATTTTTACAGGGAGGAGGGAAGCAGAGTTTTCAGGATGCCTCCCTCCTTATGAACCCTTCTGGCAGCTAAACCCCTAAGGTGGTGGAAGTGCATTCAAGGCCCTGACAGGAGGAGCTACATAATCAAGGTGAGGCTTGGGGAAAGGAAACATTTTGATTTCCATCTCAGCACTTCGAGCAGAGGAAGTAGCTGTAAAAGCAGAATGGATTGAGACAAACAGTAAACATTTGTCACTAGACTTCAGAGTTACCAGTTCATATTTACTGTTGAGTGTTGTCCTGCTCAAAACTATAACTGTAGTACAGAGGGCAGTAACAGATAGACAATAATAGTAATTAATTCTGTAGGCAGAATATGAGTATTCAGGGAGGAGCAGATGTTTTTCATTAGGAATACAGTTCAGTGTTGATAAGAAAAATCTCTTAATACTGTTTTATCGGAGCGTAGAAGTAGCCCAGATGCCAATGTTTTCATGAACTCAAGACACATATTTGAACAAAATACATGTAAAACTCTGTCCTGATCTGCAATGGCAGAATTAGGAGAATGTAAAGGTTACTTTAATGGCTTAGTTGCTGACTGGCTGGAACTGGTAATATTTGTTCGTGCTTTTCAAAAATGATTTTCAAGATGTTTTGCAAGACATACTGAAAGTTGTGTGGGAAGAAGGGTGAGAATACCCTGATGCTATGTTAACTCGAACTGATGTTTCCTGTAGGCCATAACCTGTTTCAAATATCTCATTGTCCATCCTTCTCCTCTGCCTTCCAGAGCAGCAAATGTTTTTTGACAGATTTGACTTGTCATTATTTAAGTTACTTTAGATTTTGTGGAAGATGCTCTGACTTGTTTTCAAAGATGATGTGATGTTAACTTCGTACATTTTTCTATGTTCCTTGTGTGTATTGATCTTGAGTGGGGGATCATGGAAGGTAGTTCAGATTTCACCTTTACATAGTGTTCTCCAAGGCAAAAAAATGTCAGTGGCAGTGTTGTTGTGATGTAAATATCTGAGTATTTAGGTAGAAATTTGCATGTTCCTCAAAGATGGTGAAAGATCATTGCTTAGTTGGGCAGTTTATATCTTAAAGGAAAAAAGCTTTCATTTTAGAAGAATCCATCATGTGTTTCTTTGACTTGAAAAATAATTGACCTGAAGATACTTCTATCTAACCATACTTGCTAAAAACTGTTGCTAGACTGTTGCTTTACAGGAATTGTATCTGAGCTAAAAGAAGAATAAAAAATTATCCATTTGTAATTGAATGGGAAGCAGAGCCCAAAGCTCACACATAGTACCAAACTCAGCATGCAGAACAGTAACCGTTTACCTCATGATGTACAAAGGAGACTGAAAGAACTGGATTTGTTAGGCCTGAAGGAAGGAAGGTTGGTTAAGGGGAGATTTGATCTTTGACTGACTGATGGAAGGGTGTAGAGCACAGAGCCTGGCTCTTCTCAGAGATCCACAGTAAATAAATGAGAAGTGACCAATATATGTTGCAAACACTGGAGACTGCAATTGTACACAAGGTGAAAATATTTTCACCATAACATAGGTTAAAAGCTGGAACAAGATTCCAGAAGGGGCTGTGAAATCTCTATACTTGGAGATAGTTTGACAGGACAATGCTGAGAACAGCTGGGTTTATGTAGTGGGGGATTAGACTAGCAGAAATGACTGTCCCTTCTGGTGAAGATTTTTCTATGGTTCTGTCATTCTTTGGTGCTTGTGGGACCAAAAAATTACTGGCCTTGCTGTAACTTAAAATATTACAATATAAATTTTAGTGTACTTTTTTTTTTTTTTAAGTTTAAAGAGCAATATTCTTATGTAAACTCTCTCTTTTCCCCTTGTCTTTTCTCTTTAGTTGCTAAGGCAGACTTTACTATGTTTGGTGCTAGGACACCTATTAGTAGTACTTTTACCTCTGTTAACTCTCAGTTTTTGGTGTTAATGGTGTTTTAAATTACTCTTACCGTGTTATAGCAAACTGTTAAAGATGGGTGACTGGAACTGCATGCAGTATTAAAAATACTGGCATGCTAAAAGGATGTTTTATTCATTTCTAAATCTTCAGTTAGGAGCTCAGCAGCAGTCCGTAACTCTTCTGAATAAGCTAGAATTAATAAATGTACACAGGCAGCTATTTCACCCACATTTCTTTACATTTATCAGCTTTTGGAAAGATCTAATAGATTGAATTAATTTGCTCAGTATTGTGAGATTTTTCTCTAGCCTTTTTTAACAAGTTTGAACTGACAATGAGTACAGCTTTTAACAAACTGTGACCTTGTTATTCATCATCTGTGGCGTTTATGAAAATGTTGAACATTGTCATTTCTAGCACATCCTTACAACATGTTTGTAGTAATCCTACTGCATTTTAACAACATTATGTTAAAAATATAAAAATCCCAGGATAATTGTCACTTACCAACTTTCTATTACTTTCCAAGAACTTGATACATTTCAAGCATAATTTCCTTTACCTGTGCTGAATTTGCCTTTTTGGGAGTATTAATATTTTATTATACTCTGAAACTGGCCTATGCTGATTGTAAAAGCATACCTAAAAATCTCAAAGTCACCTTTCATGATACTGGTTTTTTCCTCTTAGTGTATTCTGCAGCAGAAAATGAATCTAGTTTATTCCGTCTGTATTTTCTGTGTAACTGTAATATTCACCTGCGCATGCATCTTGCACCTTCCACATAAGTACATATTTTTAGGATGATGAACTTATTCGGTCTGAGGGTGTATGTTTATTTAAATCTTAATTTTCTTTAATTCTTTAGCACATTTAAACATTTGAACTACAGTCACTCTTTGTTGTGAGAAGTGAGCAGTCTTCCTGAGAGGAAAGGTACACAGAGGAGACATCTTAATTTTCTTCAAGAGATGCTTCCACAATAGTGATGAATTGTGTTAATTCTCTTTGAGTGAATTTAAATTTTAAAATGGAAGGCTTGTTTGTACCTTTGTGGGAATATTTCCGTGCAAAAGACCTTCAAAACCTTTTTTAGCCCTGCCAATCCAATAAATGGGCTTTCCCATGGTCAGCACACGTCTTCTATCCTGCTTTGTGTGTCATGGTTTTTGTTGGGTTTAGATCTAATAGCTCATATAACTTGGATAAACCTCAGCTGAGATTTAAAGGAGATGAAAATGCTTGTTCTTCCTTTTCTCCCCGATAAGCCAATTATGATTTGGTAACCTGAAGGGATGAGAACAAGTATCAATCAAGTTTGGGCTGTTACCTTCCTACCGAGCCACCTGGACTCCACTGGTACATGGCCTGACTCCTGGAGCTTATAGTCATCCATCTTGCCAAAAGTTTCCAATTTCTCAGAGAAAATTCTCAGCCACTGCTGCTCTTTAACAAATGACTCGTACACTTAATTGTTAGCTTTAAAACCCATCCACTGTTTCTTTCTAAAAGTGTTGCCTCAAGAAGGAGAAGCAAGGCCATCTTCCTCAAGGACAAGCAGCAGTTCTATTCTTAATGAACCTAGGCCTCTTGCATATATAAAATTATGAAAAGTTTCATCTGTTAGTATTAGATAATCGCCTGAATTATCAAAGGACTGATACTGGTACAAATGGTTCTGTTATTGTATTCTTGTAGTGTTCTGCTAGATCTTTTGGAAAGACATTCAGACATTGCCAGACATAGACTGATGGGTTTTTAATGTATCTACCAAAGAAACTCATGGGGAGTGTTTCTAATACTTGACCAAGAGCAGATTTAAAGGAGGTTGCTTAGTTATTATTCCTGCTGCCTTTAACATGGTGATGTGCTTATTCACTCTTCACCATGCATCACCTTCTACCAGAGTGTGTTTAACCTTGCTACTGCTTTTACTCTTTGTTCTCTGTCACTCCTCCTTTCTTGACTTTGTTGGGTTGTTTCTGCCTTCATACAGACCCCTTGCCCACATGAAGAGTGCATGTATAGGTTCTTCTGCTGGAAACAATAAGAATGTTACGTCTTCACACTACATGTAAAATATCTAAGGGCATGACTCTAAAATGTCTCTAGAGGGGACTTTTTGTTGAGCTAAAAATACCATGAAATTATAGGAAGGTAGTCAGCTGGAATTTTTACATTACGTTTCCTGACTGATGGAGTAATGTGCATGCCCTTTCAAGGAAGCAACAATGTATGCCCTCAAATTTTTATTCATACTGGTTTGTGATGGTTGCTGTGAAATACATTTTAAGGTTACAGTTAAGTCTCATCTGTTTCTGTGGAAAACTTCTATTTCCATTTCTGTTTGAAGCTTCTAATAATTAATTGAGACTTCTGTAAAGTCAGCTAATTCATTGAACTGATGCCTTGAAGTGGCAACCTGAAAACAGAGGCTAGACAAGATTGAGAGGATAAAAGCAGGTATTTATTTGAAGGGCCTTCAAAGGTACACCTCGGGCAGTCAAAAGCCTCCACCCAAGATGGACACTGGGTCACGGGTTTTTCACACTTCTGTAAGTTTGGTCCATTTGCATATCAGGGTTAATTCTCCAAACCTAAGGCATCACCATGTGCTGTCAAATACTGTTAGCTACTGAAACTGCACTGTGAACCACACAGATTAAGTGAGCACCAGCAATATTTAATAGATACGGAATTATTTGCATCATATGCAGACAAGATACTCATCTGGGGGAGGTGGCTTTTATGCTCTGACCTTTATGCCGGAGATGGACACCTTGTACCAGTGAAAGCAGAGTCTCAGCAGCCTCACAGAGCCAGTGCCTGCCCTCTGTGTGCACCATCCTGTCTCAAGTGATAAAACTGAGATAAATGGCATGTTGAGTGCATGATGTTTTAAAGCCACATCCGCACATCCTCCAATCAATTCCACTTAATGCACATACAAATCATGTGGTACAATTTCTGCTGTAACTTGCCAATTAAGCTTTCTTTTATGAAAGTATAGTTAAACTTAGGGGTGGGGTCTGAGTCTGGGTTGTTATCAGTAGTGGAAGTGACAGTTTTGTGTCAATTTTCATAATTGCTCTTGTTACTAAGAGTGATCGGAGTTTTATGAAGTGAATATTTTCTTTATAAGTTACACAAAGAAAGAATTATACATGAAATGTAAAATTTAAAAACTAATTTAAAAGTTGTTCATTTGTGACTTTTCTAGTTGTTTGTAGAAGTCTATTAATTTGAAGGACTCTTTCATTTTAGGGATTTTTATGGAAGGTTTTTAATTTGCATTTTGGATTAAAGCTACCAGCTGTGTGGCTTCACACAGCCTCTAGAACCGAATTCTGTTATTGCTTTTGTATTTAAAGTGGATGCATGACAATGTCAGTGGTGTTTCAAAGGTGTCCTGTGTTCATTCAAGTCATATTGTAAAGAAAACTTGAACAAATCAAAGCCTGCAAAAAAAATGTGGTGTCTGGGTGTCTGTTCTTTGGGTGCAATAAGTTTTTCTTCAAAAAAAAATTTCCAAGCAAACTAGTCTTAACACTAGAATCTTTCTTCTGACCTATTCCCAGAATATTTTTGTATCTTTTGCTCCTGTTGCATCTAATCTTCTATATAAACTGTCTTAAAATCCAGAAATTGATGCACAGGGTTTTTTTGAGGAGTGTCTTAAAGTTATTTGCATGCTATAAAAACTGAGTTGTTCTTGTTCCAGTGCAAAATTAAGATTTTTATTGGCTTTTGGCTTGAATCAGAATATAACGCATCCTCTCAAAGGCAAAATTTTGAATGTATATTTCACTGCATAACTTTTCTCACTTGGTATTATTGGAAACTCAGTAATCATTAATGTATCTTAAAGAATAAAGCATTGTAAAGTTTGTAGCTAAATGGAAGAAATTAGAACAAGTTGCTTTCGTTGCACATTAAATCTTCTGTTAAAAAAGGAAGATTTAAATAGAATAATGAGTATTTGGGGAGATGGGCTGGGAGTGAGATGTCTCAACATGTCCAGAACTTCTGGATATGTAATAGGGAGTGAGTCTTGGATTCATAGCTATTACAGCCAGTCAGCTTCTTTGTGCCCTGTAAGTGTACAGGTTTCTTCGAGGCTCCAATTTAAATGTATTCCATACTGCAGTTCATTCTTTCTGCTGCGTGAGAGGGGTGGAAATTATCAGCAGAATGTCAGCTTTTCTGGCAGCTAAGCAATATTAGGGACACTGCTGCTAATAGGTACGTTTTCAGTTCTTACTGAATTCCTTTGTGAGACTGGAGATTAGTTTGACCAGAGACTGAAGACATCTGTTGAAGCAAATATGTATGTTTTCAGACAAATATGATATGAGGAAAATAACGTTGGATTGTGCAAGAATAATTTTTGGGTTAAATGGGAAATTATTACACACTTAATTCATGACAAATGTGCAGGTATATTGCATCTTTTAACCTTTTTAAATGTTGAAAGCATGTATTTTAGCAGATTTTTAAATGGGCATAATTAGGTTTCTACTTTATTTGAGTCAAAACTTTCCTTGCTGGAAAGTAATTTTTATTTCCTAACAGGGAACTACTCATAATTGATCTTAGTATTTGACATGGCCAGCATTGACCTCTAAGCAAGTTACAGACCTAGTTCTAAATGTTTTTCTTTCTTTTCTTACCAAATCAGTGTTGCTATGCTGCTTGATCATTTCTTTTACCTGTATCACCTCACACAAGGCAGCTAAGTTTCACAGGGTGTGGGACTAAAAGGATTGTTTATGTCAAAAAATGAGGAAAACTATGCACTGAATTGAAAGATAGGGGTTTTTTCAGTAGATAAAAAAAAAAACTCCAAACAAAAAAAGAAAACCTTAAAACAATCAAACAAGAAAACAAACCAAACAAAAACCCTACCACAACCCCCTCAAAAAAACGCCCAAATTCATACCAAAAAAACCTGTACTAAAGATAGACTTACAGTTTATTGAAGTCTATTAAGAAACTGATCTCAAGAAAACCACAAAAGCTCTGCTGATTTCTGGTAAAAACACTCTTGCATATCATTACAAAATGATGTGTGACGATTTGGAATTATTTTAAATGTTGGGCAGCCATTCAGGACCGTAGTTTGCGTCTCAAGCTCAGTGTGACCTGTGCTGTTTAAGCTCTTCCTATCAAAAAAGACTTACCCTTCCTATTTCTAATTTTAAATAGAGTGGAGAATTTAGAAAACTAAATCAGGGTTGTCATCAAGGAAGGTTTATGGAAGTTTTTGTTAATTTCATAGTAAATGTTTGCTTCAGACAAGCAAGGAGTGCTTTAGCTTAACCAGAGTTCCTGCATGGGGACTGGGCATTTGCTTTAGGTTGCATTGGAGTGTGAAACACATCAGTTTGATCACAGAAAAGCCAGGGGGGCTTTTCTTCCTGCTTTGTAATTTATTGTGTCATCTGTTTCTAAGCCTACACATGACCCAGCTTGTGATATCTGTTAATGATTATTCTAAGTGTCATCGTGAAATTCACCTATTTTGTCGTTCAGAAGCATCCAACAGAAAGCAAGCAGTAAGCCCCCAGGTTTAGCAAATGTACAGGGAATGAGGAGAGGGGGAGGCAGGCTGACAGCCTCTGGAGAAGGAACGAAGTTATTCAACATTTTGCCAGTTGAGTGTTCTTTGAGTTGTATTTATCATGGATGTCTGACAGGTACTGTTAATTGACAGGTTACTCAAACTCAGAGCAGTATCTGACTAGAATCAGGGGTTGGTGTGTGGAGTTTGGGTGTGTTTAAGGAAACAGCCCATTTGCTTATAGCAGATGGTTAGGCTTGATTAGCTGCTACTTATTTCATCCAAGTGTCCAAAGTGGCAGAGTTTATTCAGTGGTTCATGTGTTTCTTCCGTTTACTTAATATAAATCTTCTTCGGAGTTACACTATGCACTTCAGTTACGATACAGAACGTAATTCTGCTCTGGCCTCACAACAGTAGTGCTTCATTTTCTCAGAGAGGTTGTTACATGTATTTAAAAACAGTTTTAAAGTTTTCAAACACATTTGAAGATGTTGGATAACTTGGTTTGTACTCCATGAGAATGGATTCAAGCACACTCTAGTGGCTATGAAATTGAGGGGTTTTCTCTTAGTGTTTTGTGTATAAAAGTTAGATTTGCTGTCATATTAACTGTATGTGTGCCAGAAAGCTTTACTGAGAGTTCTTTGTCTGTTTGGTTTCTCTCTTTCCCTGTTAAGACACTTTTTTCCTTCCATTGTCTATTTGATTATCCTCCTCACCATTTTTCTTCCTAATTTTCAGGTAGAATTTCCATTTCATTTGCTCAAACCCATTTCGGCTTGTTTCACATGTCATTTCCTGTATAAGCATTCCTGTTTTCCTCTTTATGCTACATTGCTTTTGAAATATTTATGCAGTTACCACTTTTCACTTTCTGTTTTTAAACGTTTTAATATAGTGTAAAAATCTTTATTTCTCTTACCTATGATTACAAATATCCTCTTAAGGATTTTTAAAATTTCACATGGCTTCTAATAAAACAGTTGACTTCTGATAAAACTCTCTTAAAGCAAGACCTTGGTGCAGCGTGGCATTGGTCTGCTTTTGAATAATCATTAGATAATTTGGTGTGCATATTATTCACTGTTGATCTACTCTTATCATCATTAGACTTATGATGTACACCTGGGAAAAAGTAATTTCAGTGCCTCGGGTTGTTTAATATGTAAAAATTATGCCATATAGTTTAAAATTACAGCAGACTTTTTTTTTCCATTTCATTATCAATCAGTCCTTAAAATCTCCCATCTTAAATCTTTGACAGTTAAATGTTTCTCTATCCTCAAAACCATGGTGTAATGTCACAGTTAGGAGATAGCTGCCACCAGTTCTGGATTCCCCAAGGACTGGAGCTTTCAGAGGGGATTAGTGTTGTAAAGCATCTGCTTTGAGCTGCACTCTGGGACTGACAAAACATGTGCTTGCCATTTCTTTCAGGCTCTTTTAAGCTGTGGGGTTCTTGAGGTGTTGTCTTTTTTTTTCCTCCTTTTTTCTCTTTCTTTTTTCTAGTTGCTGTTAGACTGGTAATAACTCATTTGATTCTAACAGCCCTTCTTTTTTTTAATTACACGGAAAGATATATTACATTAAAAGCCTCATAATCAAATGAAAAGCCACTCTGTATAATTTAGCCAAGAGATTTCTTCATGTAGAAACCAAAAATGTTAAATGCTATGTACCTTAATGAATTCCAACGTGTTGCTCTTGCCTCCCCCTCCTGTGTCATAGAATTATGTCATAAAATGATTTGGATTGGACAGGACCTTAAAGAACATCCAGTTCCAACCCCCCTGCCAGGGGCTGGGACACCTTCCACCGGACCAGGTTGCACAGAACCCCATCTAACCTGACCTTGAACACTTCCAGGGATGGACATGCACAGCTTCTCAGCCCAGCCTGTTCCAGTGCCTCACCATCCTCACAGTAAAGAATTTCTTCCTAATATCTAGACTAAACCTGCCTTCTGTCAGTTTAAAGCCATTACCCCTTGTCTGATCACTCCACTCCCGTGTCAAAAGTCCCTCTCCAGCTCCCTTGTAGCTCATATGCACACTAGAAGGTGCTCTAAGGTCTCCCCAGGCTCTTCTTATATCCAGAAGAACCCCAGCTCCCACATCCTGTCTTCACAGATGAGGTGCTCCAGCCCTTTGAGCATCTTCATCACCCTTCTCTGGACTTACTGCAGCAGGTCCCTGTCCTTCCTGTGTCAGGGACCCTGGAGCTGGACACATGATTAAGAGTATTTTCATACACAAGCTGTCATAGGTGAAATAACTTTTTTATTGTAAGTGAAGTTACAGCTTCATCCAGGCCGAAGATTGGCATAGAACAATGTCAGTGCTGTTGCTGTATTAAAATATAAAGCTTGAATGTGTATTATGACACAGAACTTGTTTGATGGAAAGAAGACATCTTTAAATAAGATGGAGTACCTCAATGTCCAAGAAATTGAACTACCTGAAAATGAAATAAAAGGCAGCTTGCTTTTGAATTTTAGGTAGAAAATGTGCCACATATTTATAATTTTAAGTATTGTTTTTAAACCTTATTTTCTGTCAGTATTTAGGGAAGTAGTTATTATATTTTGTGTGTCTATCACATTTTGGGTGTCAGCTTTTCAGGTGAAAATGTGAAACAGTGGCATATAGGAACAGTGTAATTTCTCCAAATACAGGGAAATGAAAGGCAGGACTTTTTCCAGTTACAAATTTCTGTTATCTGAAGAACAGCCGAAAGGTATTTCTGGCAGCAGCTCAGTTCCTTGAATGCAGAGGAGTCGACATCAGCAGCTGTAATTGCAGCTGGTTCTCATTCTCTTGTCTCTGGAGTACCTGCACAGGTACTGAACATCACGGGGCTGCATCAGGGCAGCTGATGCAGATGAAGGATGCACTTTGGTTCACTGTCTTAAGTACTGCCCGAGACTGGAAACTTCCCTTGTGCACCCACATACTCAGCTCACCTTCTAACTGGCCTTGAACAAAATAACTTTACTATGATAATAGCTGCTTGGAATACTTTAATGTTTTCTTGTAATCCTTACGGAAGCTCTAAGTACCTGTGAAATATTTTTAATTACTGATCAGGAGTTGTTTGGGAGTCATGAGCTTGTTGTAGATGAGACAAAGTCTATCTACTCTTCAGTGTCCTGTTTCTGATGGGAAATGTTTTAAGTGTTTCAAAAAGAAAAAAGCAAGAATGTTTACAAGTCTCATATGTGGTAATGGGAGAAAGACCTTAAACTTACAGCTCAATTCTTTTAGAGTAGCCTGTATTCTTTATGACACTTTACAACACTGACACGTACATCCCTTTATCTTCAATAGTGAGATAAAGAACGGAAGTTTGTTCCTCTCCTTTGCCACTTAAAATGCTTATATGTGGTGCTCTCTTGAGCTTAGTACTAGCACTCTGTTTTTCCATGAGTGCTCCTGGGGCTTTGGTCACTGTGGTCGTTTTTCTTCTTTTAAGCATTTCTTTTGGCAAAGAAATGTTTCTGCAGGGTCAGTAAATAAAACAATACAAACAGCAGTATTTTCTATGTATTTGTTAGTCCAGTGCATCCACACAACATCTTGCCTGCTTTGAGTTCTCTGCAGCCAAACTCCCACTACTAGAGTTGCTAGTTATAGTACAAAATGTATTGTGTATAATTATAGTACTTTCTTGTATTCCTTGAGTTTATTTTTATATGCTCCTAGAAGTAATAGCTTTAATCAAATTTGTCCATGCATGAATTGGAAGTTTCCTTCCATGTGCCACCTACTTATTTCCAATATCATGTGTTAGGATAGAATTCTGTTAATGGGAGACTGTCATCTTTAATTAGTGTTAATTATTGTCATCATGATTTCAATAAAATCACTGAAAACTATAAAGAGTTTGTCACGTAATAGAAATGCAATAAAAATCATTCCAGAGCAGTGTTTCTTGCTTTGAATTAGGATGGTAATTAAACCGTTTCAAAATAAGGTAAATATTTTAAAAGGAATTTTATCAATTATTAGTTCAGCTTTTGTAATATTTTTTCAAATTTTTTTCTGATTCTTCTCATTTTTAAGGATTTGATCACTAGTTTTGGAAAAAGTGCTAGTTCTGGTAAACCCATGTTTTACAGATTATGTTCTTTCCATACTGTATAGTTCCTCTGCCTTCATGTCTGGCAACTTCCATTTCTCTTACTCAAGGCACTGAACTCTCTATTCTTTGAAAAGATGCTGCTGTGGTATTGTCAGCTGAAATGTTTTAAGAGAGCATTGCAAGATACTAGACTCCCCTTGTTAAAGTACTTTAACAGGGCATATTACAAATATAGGGCATATTACAAAGCTTCACTAAAGCGTTAATGCTGCTTTTTTGCCAATAAACATCAAATTTGAAATCCAGTAATACTTCTGACCGGCAGAAGGGACCATGTGACCAATAAATTTAGGGATATCTTCTGGGTAGCACCCTGCTTGACAATTAAATGTTGTTTTTCCAAATAGTTAACAATTCTAGTCCTTCATTAGATGAGATGTATTTTCTGAGTCATCTTATGTGCTTGAGCTTTTGCTCTATACCAGTGTATTAAAGAAGCAGTTACTTTCAGCATGTTTTTTGTTTGTCTCTTTTCCCTGTGACCTTGTTTTTGCATATGCTCCTTCTCCTTTGTGTGATGATATTCTTTGGCTTAAACTTCAGTGTGTGTTTCTGTATGAAAAAAATCTAGCTGCCCATCTAAAATGAGAGGAGCTTTATTTACTGTGTGCACATAGTCCTGACTGGTAGCTGTGGGTATCTGATAGTTTTGAAGACAGAAGAGCTACTTTTCTTTCAGTAGAATAGGGACCTGTCAGCCATCCAAATCTGGTACCTCTGCTAAGCTTTTATATGTGAGTAAAAACATATTCACACAACTGATGTGAATTTTGTCTTCTGAATCTACTTTTTGCAAATTGTCAACCATGTCTCATGTTTTCTGCTTTCAAAATGATGTAACATAGTCAGTTTTAGTGGCGACAAGTTGTGTTTTGTGGTAGGAATTGTATCAGCCCTTCTCTGTGTCAGGACATGACCTAAAACTTGAAATTATACCTTTATTTTGGTTCCAATCTGTACTAGAAATCAGCTGTTTTATGTGACAACTCTGGGTCACCCACTTACCCTGCCTTGCCTTTTGTCCTCCATTCAGGAGCTATAACATTACAGTGTTGTTACAGAAAAATGGGCTTCAATGAAAAAGGTAGGGCATGGATCTATCATTAGTGCCCAGAGATGTAGCAATTACAACACAAACCTAAAAATACAATTTTTAGATTTGAAGGAACATAAAAAATATAATTTAGAAAACAGTAAGATCTCTACAGTCCTACAAGGCAAAAATATTTGTGTGTCGTAGAATATTGAACATAAGCTCAGGCACTGAAAACATGAACTTCAGTGTTTCTGGCTTATTTTTACTTTTGCTATTTGTTGTAAAAACCAGGAAAAATTGTTTTAATATGAAGACAGTGAACATCTTGATTTGTTAGAATATTAGCAGTGTTTTAGTTGTTTAGCTAGTCTATTCATTACAAAAGAAAAAGTGGAGGTGGTAGCTGCTGGGTGCAAACCAGTACCACATCCTGGCTGAGAAGCATGCGAGGTCAAGGACAGCTACCAGTGTGAGGTCTGTTTGCAGTGAACTCCCACAGTAAGAATTGCTGAAGACATGCCTGAAGCTTCCAAGGAATCTGTTCCCATGCTGAGTTCAGTGTTTGAATTTAAGCTTTTCCAGCTAATTTTTTGTGTTCTGCTAAGGCACTTGGTAGCTGAGTACCTGATCCTTACCTGACTGTTTCAAACTGAAATATGGACTGAAAGTGCTGCCTTTCAGAGTGAGATACTGGTCTAGTTAATCTGATAATAAAAGCACAGCTAGTATCAGTTATAAAGTGGAAAGTGACTTATTTTATACTTATCAGTATATAGACAAGTCTGGCAAGGCCACAGACTAAGATAATGTTGAAAACTTTAAGCAGAATAGCTATTTCTGTATCGATACTGTTAAAATAGAAGGGGCAGAGCTTGCATATCTGTAGGTTGTGTGACTTGATCCAACAGTTATCCTGTGAGTGTAATCAAAAAACCTTTGAAAAACCAAACAAGACAAAAAGCTGATCCCTCTGGCTCAGAGATGTACCTTGTTCTCATAATACCTACCATCTTTTGATACTTTTTCCAGTGTATATTTCTCTCTTACAAAAAGGTGAGTAGGATAAATGATGCAGGCTTAGGTATAAAATATGCCATAACAAATTTCTGTAAAGCTGTGTCAAGAACTGATGGACATTCAATCCAAATATAAGACTGACCTTCTTTGGGATTATGAAAAAATGTGCTTCTGTTCCAACAGAAGACCTGAAATAGTACTCATTTAAGGTATGAGTACTGATAGGGATAAGTGTTTGGAATAAATAAAAAGCCTTAAGATTCTTCTACTGCTACTGTTTAGAAGCAAGTCCTGTGAAAATTATGTAAATAGTTGCCACCAACGGGGGAAGGAAGCAGAATATATGGGGGTTTGGTTTGGTTTGGTTGGGAGTGATGGTGTTTGGGTTTTTTTTAAAAAAACATTGCTCAGTGAATAGCTCTAAGTATCAGTTCTGGTGTAATTCTAAGGAGTAGCTTCTGAATAATTATGACCTTCCCACAGTCACTGGGGAATGGAGCACCAGAGTTGCACAAGTAGGGAAATTTTTTTTCCCTAATGGCATTCTCTTCAAATATGCCAGTTAATTAAGCAAATGGAAGTGAGGGGTTATCGCTTAATTGAAGTGGAAGGTGATTTAGAAATCGGCATGCAGTTAACTGAAAGAACATAACCAGATAGTCCCTGGCACATGGCTGCAGATAAATGACTTGGGTGTCCCAGAGTTGCTCTGCAGGTGTGCACACATGCTCTGCTCAAAAACTATGGGCTACTCCAGTCAGCTTCTTAACCACCTTCTGCTTGGTGTCATGCTGAAATCATCCTTTGAAACCTTAGAAGTAGGGATGATCCTGGTTTCATGGCAGCTACTCCAGATGAGTACTAAAAGAGATGTGAGGTCCAGACACCTGAAAGCTGTGGAGGAACACTCCTAAAGGAGGAGGTTGTATCTCACCCAAGTAAACAAAACACGGTTTATTCGGAAGATGTGTGGTTCTCAGTCTATATAAAGATCTCTCAAATAATGAGGGTGACTTAGGTACTTAAAATAGTTAAGCCACTTCAGAATAAATGGCAAGGGAGGTGGCTTGCCTAGTTGAGAGTGTTTCTTGACCCTCTTAGTTGTCAGTCTTTAGCTTTCACTATTAGTGGTAATTACATCTTTAATGCTTCCTCTCCTTTAAGGTTAGTGTACTGTAATCACTGTAATTGTATGTCCATTACTTGTATAATTATAGTCTGTACTTAGGCTTTGGATTTTGTGGAGTATGCATTCATAGCACAGTATCCCTAAGTGTAACTGTTGTTATGCTTCAGGTTGAACCACTTTCCATTTTACAGTTAATTGGGAAAAGGTAACCACTGCAACCACTTTGTATGTCTGAGACTTTTTACATTCAGGTCATAAATTTGGCTGGCTTTCAGCATGCAAACTGCTCAATTAATTACTTTTTTAGTATTTTCTCAGGAGAAGTTATTCATTACTTCAGTTTGTAATTCAAATAAACAAAAGCATGGGTATTCAGATACAAAATTTGTGTGGCTTTGTTCACAGCACTGGACAGGAATTTTGGTTTATTTGTCAGAAAGTTGTTCCTCTGCATAGGGCCACCTGTTATCTAGCACCTTCTTTCTACTTCTAGAATTCTTCACTGTCTCAGGTATCTTGGTGACACCGAAGTCTAACTGGTTGTGGTTTCTTTCATGAACACTACATTTTTATACTGTATGTTCTTCAGGGCTATTATTATACAGAGTTTTTTTACTGGAATTACTCTTCAGAGCAGTTAGGCACATGTAACTTTAAAAAAATTGCCAGCTGTTTTAAACCATGTAAGTCTTCCAGGTTTATTATAGCAAAAATACTTTTTAAAGCAACTTCTCTTCAAGAGAGAGGAGCTATTCCAGATTTGTTATCATAAGAAGTTTTTCAGGCACTTTTAAGGAGAGCAACTCATATTTAAACTGGACTGTTGTAGATACGTTGTACATTCAGTTAATTAGATTGTACATACACATGTGCTTGTATTCAGTAATACCACTTGAAATACTTGGATGGCAGCTCTTGCTGCTTGTGTAAGAAAATGCTAGCATTTTATGATACTCTAAGGAAAAAGTCATCAATTGGAAGAAGTGGGAGTAAATTGCAGTACTATTTACGAAGTCAATCTGGTCCTATTTTTTAACATGCTATTACTGTCTTAGTAGTTCATATCTAACAATAAAAAAAGTCATTATGCAGAAACATAAAATGTGTTATGATATAAACCTAGGCATACTCTCTGTGGTGTGTTCACATTTCATGTCTTAAGCTTTGTGCTGTAGTCATGTGGCCATTTTAATTGGACACGAGTTTTTGCTGCAGTCAAAACATGGTACTGCTTTCTTTACCTCTGGCCAGTTATCTAGTATTTCCTAAATAATTAAGTCCTGAGCCTGGAGATTTTTGCTGTATATAATTTGTAATCTCATATATCTCCATCGTTTTAACAGCTCATGGGGTTGCTTAAGCAAAACACGAAGCACATGAAGGCATTTTTTCAAGTATGTATTTTTTCCTTGCAATGTCTGTTTCTGGCAAGGGCAAGTTATGCATCACTGTTGCAATTACTTAAACCATCCTGACATGTACAGAGTGTTTTGGTGGGGTTCATACTCGGGAACGTTATATTCCTGAAAGTTGTGTGAAGATTTAGAAAGTTTGCTTGTAGTCTTAAACACTTCTATACCTGTGTTTCACAAAGTAAAAAAAGGGGAGAGGAGTGAAATCCACTACAATATAATTAAATATTGTATAATTATTTTCACTTTTCAGATGTTCCTCCAGCGGATCAAGAAAAGCTTTTTATCCAGAAGTTACGACAATGTTGTGTACTTTTTGACTTTGTTTCTGATCCACTAAGTGACCTAAAGTGGAAGGAAGTAAAACGAGCAGCTTTAAGTGAAATGGTAGAATATATCACACACAATCGCAATGTGATTACAGAACCTATTTACCCTGAAGTAGTACATATGGTAAGTGATTCAACAATGAGAACTTTCTGTTTTATAATTCAATGTTGCTTCTTCAGCTGTATCACTTTATCTTAAGAAATTTTGCTGAAATCTTCAAAAAAGATCAACTATGTTTGCACATCTACAAAAGAATAAGAGGGCTTTGAAATTTTATTACCAGGGTTGTTTTTTCTTCTTTGTTAGGTAGAAACTAGACAAATACATGGAGCAGAATTAGATGATGGTTTAAGTTGGTAAAAACAAAATCTTGTATTTTTTATAAAAAAGTGTTTCTTTTTTTCCCCACAAATCTTTTTTGAAATAGGTGTTTATAAAAGTAGGGAGGGAAATTTAAAAAAATATGTATGTTAAAAAAAATGTTAATTGTAAAACTGGAATTTCAAAAATTTGGAAGATTAGAATTAAGATGACCTGTGCAAACTTGATGCTTGTAGTCCTGTTCAGTACCGGAGACTGACTTTATTCTGTGTTCAGAGGTCAGAGAGTTAGACTTCATTAAGTACTCAGGATGGCAGGTGAGGTTTCTGCTGGAACAAGTTATGTGAACCATTCAGACCTGCATTGTTCCTCCCTTCTCACTGTCTAAATCCTGGCTAGCTAGACCTAGCTTATGTTTCTGTTGTGTGCAAGTCCTCTCCAGAGGAGGAGGCCACGAAACTACAGCAGAGTCTTTCAACTCTCGTCGTGGTGGTGACCAGACACCAGTGGCCTGGAGTAGCAGTTAGGTTGAGGTGTGTAGCTGTTGTCTGCAAAACCCTGGGAATAGAAAGCATCTTTTGAAATTCCTGACTAATAAGCCTACAAGAGACTCCTGGCCATATGTAACAGAATGGTTTTTCCCAAGGCTTTATAGCTTAAGGTGAATTTTCAGAGGGTTGAGAAAGCAGTGCTTTTTTAACATAAATGTGAACTTAGTCAAATTTAGTGGTCTTCCTGCAAATCAGAGACCTTGAAGCTTCTTCAGAGATTCTAAAGATTTATACTATGTAGGATGTTGCTTATGATGAAGATTGTTATCTAAATCACCCGTAAGTGTTTACTGATACAGAAGTTATTTTCAGGAGAACTTCTGATTATGTGAGGGTTACACATAACTCTGGGTGTCAAACATGTACCCAAAGCATTGAGGATGGTTAATGATGAGATGTGGGGTCATGACTTTCCCTATGTTTTGATAACTTATTTATATCTCTGGGTTTTTTCTAATTGATTGCGTGTTTTGGAATACTTGACATTGTTGAAAGGAGAGACATGAAAGAGAATAAGCTTGCTGAGACTTTCTTTGGATAAAATGGAATTCATGATGAGTTCTTGATTACCAGTGTCAGACATTGGTGTTTGCTCTGTGCAAGAATTCTTAACTGCCCATATTTCATACTTGTGCTTTCTATGCCTGCGTTATCTTCCTCCATCAAACAGTTATGGCCAGACCACATTTGGCTGAGGAGAATGTATGCTTCCTTTGCTTTCAGATGCAGCCCAATGGTAATCAAGTCTGCACTTTGGTCAGTTGAACAAATCTTGCAGCAGAATTTGGCTGCGATCTTGATTCCCAGTGTTTTACTGGTAGCGTGCAGTGTCCAAAAATTCTTTCAGTGAATTTAAAATGCTTTTTGTGTGCAAGGATCTAAAGGGTGTGGGGTTTCCTTGCTTGGGTTTTACACAGCATTATGAGAGATGCTGTCAGTGAAGGCACCTGGACTGGCATTTTGAGGTTGAATTCAGATGGGTTTTTTTCCTTTGATCATTTGTTGAAACAACTATATTCTTTCTCCAGTAGCGTTATGGTCTTTCCTTCAGGCATATCTGTGTAGATTGTCATGTACATTTGCTGAATTCTAGCCATATATCGTAGTCAGTTGTGGCAGTTTTCAGGAAAATTAATGTAATGTCTTCTTGTACTTTACAACTCTTCCAAGAAACAGTGATAAGTTATGTGCTGCAACTGCCACTCAATTATATCAATAAGGAATATCATTTTCAATAAAGTTATGAGGATCAAGCAATACTCAGATTTAAGAATGATTCTCACTTTGGAAAGTTTGTGGAGTTGGCAGGGAAATTGGAATTTTGCTATGCCATTCTGTCAAACTTCAGAGCTTGGAGGTTACTTGTTTGTGTATGTCCATGTGTACATGCTAGATATGTGTGTGTGTGTGTCCCAAGTACTGTTTGGTGTTGTTAACTTATTATTTAGGCCAGTCACTTAGGGCAATGAATTTCATAGGTTATCTGTTTAATAGAAATAAAATAATGTTTCCTTTTCCACAGCTTCAAACATTCTTTCTCTCTGACAAAAGAAACATCTGCCTTATAATCTGATCCTTCTTTATTCTTTATGATTATTAGTGCTCTTGTCATATCTATCCACTCCACCCTTCCTTTTTTTTACTTCAAGTATCCTGGACTAAGTTATATTAAGATTTTTCTTTAAGCTATGTGTTCATCTAGTGGCTTAGCTAATAATTTAATGTTAAGCCTAAGTCTTTTTTTCAAAAGGTATGAGAAATTAATTTCTAAAATGGATTTAATGTTGTTCTTCAGAGTGGATTCAAGAGTGTTTTCCTTTTCTTCCTCAAAGAGACAGCTGATACGTCCTTCAAATTTGTTTTATATTTCTAAGCAAAGATGTGATGAAAAAGGAAATGTTTTATTAGCTACTCGTTATCCAAGTTCCATTTCCTAGGTTAGTTAAGTACCTCTTCTCAAAGCTATAAAATGTGTAGGCAAATGTCTGAGTAAATTTTGTAAATGTACATGATATATTTAGGGTTTTGTGATGAAAAGCATCCATTGCAGATTCTTATTTAGAAAAGAATATATGCTTTTTTTTAGCTATGCTTTTGAAGAAAGCAGGGCTTTATGAGAATATTCTGTTGTGCACTAGCACGTAGGGTAGCGCTACTTTTTTTTAATTGATACTGTATTTAGGAGCAGATCTAATTCTGTTCAGCAACTGAAGTGGTTTTCACTGCAACTTTTCATGCATTATTAAAACTCCATACTCTGTTGTATCCATGTGAGCTTGAGTTTTTTGGTGATCTTTTGCTTGGTTGTTTTTTTTAGTTTTGTTTTTGAAGGGGCATTGCAGGTGTGGTGTTTTCTGTCTTTGGTCTAGAATAAGAGGAGTTGCTGGGAATAGAAATGTACTACTTGTTGCTCTATTAACTGTTAGGTTGGTTTTCTTCATATGAATGCAGAAGGCACAGACTTTCAGTTTATATGGCTCTTCATTCAGAGCTGTTCACGTCAGGCTTCACTCAGGCTGCTCAGCAGAAGGGAGGAGAAAATGTATAATACCTTTGATGCCTACTTGCTTGAAAATATTCTCTTGTTGTATGAAGTAGGCCACGAGAAAAGCAGGGTTCATGACTACTGTTACAGCAAATGCCCCTGAACTGGTAAAAATGCAGGTTGTTTGCTTTTCCTTTTTTGTTCTCCCATCCTCCTGTTACGTCCTTTGAAGTCAAGTGTTAGTGCTGACAGCATAGAATTTTGGCACACTAGGCCAGTGTTCCTAAAGACTTTAATTTCTTACATTTGGGGGGGCTTGTGAAATTTCGGTGGTGGGGGGAGGAGCTGGGAAGGGGAATGTTTTTCAGGTATGCTGTGTTCACTTATACTTCTGTGGGAAATTTGCCTTAAAGGAAATCAGGCTTTGCAGATTGTGTCTTGTCTGTTTGATCAAAAGACCAAGAAGTTAGAAAAAAGATCAGCCATTTGATGGGTAAAGGACTCACTGATATTAATTCCTTGTAAATTTTCGTAAACCTCGGTTGCGTAATAGACAAGAGAGTTTCAGGTTTGTGGTTTCAATGCAAGATCCTGGAGCTTGATTTGTGCAGATCTGTATTCTGTTGGTCAAGGATATAAAATGCAAAACAGATCACATCAGGCTTCACTGGTTCCATTTCTCATGGAAAAAAGTACTCTCTAGGTTTTAAATCTCTACGTTTGCTGTTTTCAAAAATACAAAGTACAAAACTTTGTTTCTAGCACCTGATAAGACAGATTTTCCTTTTTATAGTGAGAGCCTGAGACTTCAAGAATTTAGATGTTATTCTTCCATTTGTTTGCACCTTAGCAAATTTTAAATTTCAAGTCTAGTCTTCCTGGATTTGTTTTCCTTGGAAGACCACTGATTATTGCAAATTTTCACCGTATTTTTTAAACAAAGGTCAGAGGTGGTTAATCACTTGATATCCATGCTTTTAAAAAGGGGAACATAAAGATATATCAGCTTTGCTTTTAATTCTGTGAAGTAGTAATTACTTTGACATGTCAGTCTTGGTGTGTATCAGACTTACATCTCAGTTGCTGGAATGAAGGAATATTATGAAGAAAAACAGAGCGTCAGGATGACTTTCCCCTCGTGGGAATATAACGTAAGCCTTGCAGATTTAGCTGATGCAGTTTGATACTGCCTCCCACTGTCTGCTCAGCCATCTGTCAGATGTGGGATGGCAGGACAGCCCATACATATGCTCCTTGGCCCTGCCAGTTAATAGGTAATTCACAGCATTATTTTGAACTGGGAATGGAGGTGTTAATGAGAAGAAGTCAGAATATGAAGAGGGAGACACGGCATTCTGTTGCTTTTCCCAGAATCCCACCAAAGATGGGTGAAATGCATACCTCTGCAAAGAAGCATCTTTAAAGTGAGACAGCTTAATCTGTCAAAGCTTTCTAGTAAATGTCAAGTGGTCAACAAAAGAGCTTTGTTTGATGCTATTTTTTAAAAAAAACAAAAACACAACCAACAAAAAGAAAAAAAACAGCTCAGTAAAACCTGAGAAAACAGTAAAAATGTACATATGGCACGTGTGTTTATTATCTATGGTGGAATTTGAACATTCATAAAGACTGAAATTGTAGCGTAAAGAATAGATTTTAAATGTGATGTTGGAGTAGACCTTGCATTCTGAATAGCTGCATTGTAAGCAAATTCAAACTTGAGGGGTTTAAATTTTTTTCCTTAAATTGATCTGTGCTTGTTGAAAGCATAGGAACCTTTCAACTGATGCAAAAGAACATTTTATTTATTTCATTCTCAAATAGGTCATTAGTTCAGTGCAAGTGCCAGTGGAGGCATCTTTTATTTCCTTTCTAACTGGTCCTGGAGATGTCCTGTACTGGCATGTTTGCTGAGCCAAATACTGATTTTCTTGCAGAGGCTCTGTAAATGTTTCTGCTGTTCCTGGTGATGTAGCCTTCTGCAAATAATTTTCTTTTTCCCGGCAAATCAGCTTCTCTGCCCTGTTGTCTCTTACTCGGCCAGACTTAGGAAATGTAGCCTCAAATTTTCTTCTGAATAACTGCAGAAAGATGCCTCCAATCTGTTACATCAATAGAATATCAATAACAACATGTAGGTTAACTCTTGCCAGTGCTTGTAGTGCATATTTAGGATGGAACGTCTCTATGCCTTATGCTGAAGCCCCATGCAGTCAGCTGCAGCTGATTTGATAAATCAGTTTGGCACAGGATATAGCTCTCTGTTCAGTGCAGTCAGCATTCTCATCACGAGCAAATGTTTACCAAAATTTATTTTAAAATACCTTGGTATTTTTTAAGCACAAAATTATCTGTGTGTTTGAAAACAGAATTTACTTCAGTGTTGTAAGGAGAAATGGAATTGAACAGAATTTCTTTATGGAGCCTGATATGCTCATTTATAATGAAGGGTCGGGACAATCCACCACTAGATTTGTTGTAACAGTCTTCTCCTGGCTTCTGCGATGTGTTCAACCTGCTGAGGGACTGGGGCATTTGTCTTAAAGGATCGTTCTGAAGTAGCAGAGGCGGTTTGGGACCATACACTAGTTTGAATTGATCTCTGGTTTTTTTTATTCTGTACAAAAATAAGTTTAGACTGCTTGGTACTGGATTGATGATGAGTAAGCAACGAAACAGCAAGAAAGTCTCTGTTGAGCACACTTGCACTGCTAAATAGATGACCTTTTTCTACTTGCTCAGCAATTTGGTTGTCTCATACCAATGACTACCCTACTGAGCATTCTGGATTGCAGGTGGAGTTAAGGATTTTGCCTCTTTTCAGTACTGACAGCCGTAGCTGTCTTGCATATACAGATAAAGATTTTCTCAGGTTTTCTTACTGGAAATACACACAAAACCTACACTTGCACAGTAAACCCCCAACTTGCACACATAGCGAAGTTTTAATTAACTCCTCAAGGTGTGAGAAGAACCATTTGTATCCCTAGCTAGCTATTCCATTCTTTTCCACAAGGAAGCCAGTTGGTTTTGGTAGCTGTCCTTACAGGTGAAGAATTTGGGATACTGCAGACCTTTTTAAATGTTTGCACCATTCTAGGTAAGGTTACCCTTGCGAATGCACGTTAAATTTATTCCCAAAAAGTGATGTAAGATTTTTTTGTTCAGCCAACAAATTCTTTTTACTTTGCATTTGTGTTTATATGCTTTGCATGAATTAATATAAATGTGATTATTTTAGATTATGTATTTTTATTTTTTAAAAAATCAAGTTACATGCATTTAGTGATTAGGTGGTTTTGTCTAGAATAGGATCTCTTAGAAAACTTTTCATTCCTTGTGTCAGGGAATGGGGATTTGTTTACTTTATTATGGACTTGTAAACTTTCCTCATGCTTAACGGTTTTGTGAAGAGTGCTGCTTTGATTCCTGCATAGTATGAATTTGTATCTAGACAAGCGCTCAGAAACACTAAAACTCATGTGTATCAACAACCAGAAAAGCAATCCATGTTTGTAGACTGGTCCGCTTCCATGAGGATGCTAAATGTTTTTCAGGGGGTTCAGAATCCAGGCAGTGAAATATTGAAGGGATTAAGGTGTGTATTTTTCCCCCATCTGTAATGTCAAGTATATGGATGTGGTTTAAGAGAGATACCACTGGGGATGGTGGTGTTGTGGAATTTGGTTTTGAAGTGTTCCCATATGTGTGCAGCCACTATGTGAAATGAAACTAATAATATTTTACAGGGAAGAACAGATATGAGTAATCTTGGGTTTGCATCTCTACTTCTGACTTGTGCTTTTGCAGGTCACTGCAAGGCCTTATAAAGTGTGAAAATATTAAAATGTTTGTGTAAACATTTTACATACTTTTACTTACATACATGTCTGTGTAGAGCTATCAGGACAGTATCCTCATAAGACACATCCTGACGGTAGTTTTGTGCTTTAAAGATAACTTACTGTATGAAAAAGTGTTCTTCAAGTTAGAAGTCTTTTAGACTGTTTAAAATACTGCATTGTATGGCTTGTATTTTTGCAGATGTTAATTGGAATAGTTCATGTGAAGAATTCCTAGTCAAAAGCATCTTTGAAGTATTTTCTTTAGTCATTCACTTGTTTCAGGTTCTTAAAGGCACATGTAATTTCAGTTTGCAGTTAATATGTTTCGAACATTACCACCATCTTCCAATCCAACGGGAGCAGAATTTGATCCAGAGGAAGATGAACCAACCTTAGAAGCTGCATGGCCTCACCTACAGGTACTTCATGGAGACTGAATGATTCCGTTACAGTCTGTAACTGACTTTTGGCATTAAATTCGTTGTTTGTCTGTTCTAAATTGTTTAGGTTATGTGTTTATCTCGAATCAATTACTTTTCTATGTAATTTTAAAAGTGTGTTTCTTGAATTAAAACTGATAACCTTTAAAAAAAAAAAATCAGTTGTAGGTTGAAGGCTCGTTGTTTCTTGTGGTAGAGATGTAACTGCTGAGATTTTAAATGAGCTTCTATCTGTCACTATGAGTGCTTTGATCTGGCTCTGGCACAGCTTTAGCTTTCAGCAGGGCCATGACAAACAGAGGAGAACAGAGAATTCTTAGAACATGTACTTCTGGGCATGATAAATATTAGATTACTGTGTGTCATTTGAGTAAAGACTAGCGATGGAGCTCAGCAGAATTTCAGCAGTTTAAAGAACCTCAAGTTCCTGTAATTTGTCAGGAGAGCAAGAGCAAAGCTTTTACTGTATGTTTATATAGATAACTATAACTAAAAACGTTTTGCAGTTCTGAGCAACTAATTATCAGTTTTAGTAATGTGATGCTTATAAAGTTATTCTTGTCTAAAAGACTAATACTGGTTTTTTTGTTGTTTCTTTTTTCCAGCTTGTTTATGAATTTTTCTTAAGGTTTTTAGAATCTCCAGATTTTCAACCTAATATAGCTAAGAAATATATTGATCAGAAGTTTGTATTACAGGTGAGGTAAAAAAAAAAATTTAACTGCAACCTCTGAATTGTTTTTACAATGCATTAGATTCAGTTAAAGTGCATCTTTTTTCCCCTCTTTGCAGCTTTTAGAGCTCTTTGACAGTGAAGATCCTCGTGAAAGAGATTTTCTTAAAACAACTCTTCACAGAATATATGGGAAATTCTTAGGCTTAAGAGCTTACATCCGGAAACAAATTAATAATATATTTTATAGGTATGTCAACATATTTGTATTATGGTACATATGATGAGGTGTGCAATTAAAATACTCCAAGACATTGCTAGCAATTTTTAAAATTCTTAATATGTTTATACTCAGTGTTGGTACATCTAACAATAATTAATACCACTCTGGGAGATTTAAATTACGGTAGTCTTGCACATGGTGTAAATCTGGCAGCTGAAAATTGAGTTAATATATTATTTGGTGGGTGGTTTGGTATCTTTGTGGGAGGCTTTTTTTTCTTATTGGATAGTAATGTTTGTATTACAATAATGCCTTCATAAGGTGTAGTTTCTTCATAATGCAGAAAATGGGCTGAAGTTGAATGACTGAGAGATCTGTAATTTGCTTGAAGGAATACATTTGCTGCCTCTTCTTTCGTCAGAATTGAGATTCTGAAATCTTTGTTTATCACCTTAGAATGAACTATAGTATTATCACTGATACAAAAAAAAAGGAAGATGAAAAATTAATCCCCAGTATTACCAAAGGTCTTTGAAAGTGTGTTTTTACTGCTGTTGTGTCCAGTGTGAATGCAAGATTATGGTGCCTGCTTCGATATTTTCATTTTGATATTCTTCGCTTTTCTACAAATAATTATGTTCTATATCAATTTTACACTCTTTCCATCATACTTCCCGTTTTTCTCTACCACTGTTTTCATCCCAAAATGAATGTGTAGTGCTACCTCTTTAAGAAAATAGCAAAAAGCTGCCAGGCCCTCAGTGCCATCTCATGAATGGCACCCGGCAGTACCAGCTGTAGAGGGAGCTGATCTTCCCTGCCTATGGCAACAACTAAGCCTTTAGAAAAGATACAGAAGAGCTACTTTAAAATAATTAGTGAGCCTCTACTGTCTTGCAGTCAACTGCTCTTGACAGGACTTGTGAAGAGCCAGTATATCCCAAGGAAAAAGTACAGGTGGATCTTAGAGATGCAGATTTTTTCCCCACACATGGATTTTATTAAATTAAATCCAAAATGCATAATTTGGTCAAATATCCAAACCAGATGGTAAAACAGCATCGCAGTGCATTATAGTGCACTTCTGAAAAGTGTTCTTATCTGCCACTTTGCTTTCAGAGATAATGGAAGCAAGGTCTTCAAACACAGATGGTTCTGGTGCCAAGTTTTTGAAAGACTAAGAAATTATCTGGTCATTAGATCAACTTCGTATAGTTTGTATAAGAAAGTTCTCAATCCGATATGTATATGGGAAATTATATAATTTGCACAGCTACAAAGTTGTGAGAGGAAAAGAAAAACCAACCACAAACTTACAGAAAAGCACACTTAGCTATATAATATTTAGGAGCTCGAAGTTTAAAAATTTTGCATCCAAATGTAAACTGGTGCACTTGGATATGATCACCAAGGAGAGAAGTTGTTCCAGCTTCTGTCTTGAATTGTGTATTGAGCACAATAGACTCTTAAACTAAGTGTAGAATTTTAAAAATACTTCATTTTCGTATATTTTAAACTGCAAGTTGTCAGTTTACTACTGTGTTTATCTAAGAAATGTGTGGCTTTCATTTGTCTTTTAGTCATTGACCAGAATTACATTAATTCTTTCCCCATAGTGCATTAATCTAATTTTTTTCCCTAAAGTAAAATACTTCTTTTAAAAATTATTAAACCTGTATGTGCGTATTAATTCAATCCAAACCTTTTTGTATCAGTGCCTTTAATTTTGTTTGGAATTGTTGTCCTGAATTATATGGAAAGGGTCTTTAAGGATTTGTCACTTCAAATATTCTGGATTAAAAGTAGCTGTTAATATGTCAGCCTGTGACAAATTTTCAAATTAAAAAATGTTTTCAAATTAGTGGAATTATTTTCTCCAAAGTGTAAATTTTTGTAACTCTGCAAATTACCTGAAGCCAAGCAGAGAACTTTGTCAATAAGTTTATACATGGATGAAGGAGGGTGGAAGGGTGAGTGCCTAGTAAATTACAGTGCTCTGTCAAAAGAAGAAGATTCAGGAAAATGTGACTTCTCTGTTCATTAGAAGCCTTTTGTATGCACAGAGATCTGTAATGCCAGAGAGCTTTTTAGATTCAGAAGTAGTAACTGTTTGAACACCTTGTGCTTGCATTTGCTATAGAAGGTTGAGTCATGGCATTTAATTATGCCGGATACTCTTGTGTTATTTTAATATTTGAAACATTATTTGCTGTGTTCAGTTTTGCATTATTGAAATGGCATGAAATATGAGTATTGGGAAAAGCTCGAGCGTAGGCCACTTTGTTAAATGTGGAGGAAAAGAGCAAGCAGGTATGAAGGTTGAAAGCAGCTGGGTGTACGAGTGATTTTTGTTTCCACAAAGTTTCTTTTCCACTATGTCTGCTTTCCTTTTACTGAGTGACTAAAATACTGGGGATAAGGCTACCTGTAATGTTAGATGGGGATCTTGGTATTAGATCTGTATCCTCTTCAACAGTGACCCAATAAAATGTTTCATTCATTTAGGTTTATTTATGAAACAGAACATCACAATGGCATAGCAGAATTACTGGAAATACTGGGAAGGTGAGTTGTAGGTTTTGTTTGATAAAACTCACTTGGTTTTAAGAGTATCAAAAATCACGGGTGTTTTGTGTAAGATTGTAGAAACACAGAAAAAACTTGAACCTTGTGGCAATGTTTTGGATATGACCATTTTTAAAAATCCTGTTTTTAAGGTCTTATTTTCTGCTTAGGATCCTTGTAATTAACATTAGTTGTAAAGCAAGTACCAGGTAAAATGTTGTGAGTTGAAATTTATTAAAAATTCTTCACCCTCACTGAATACATAGTGGATAAACAAAGGAAGCACAGATTATGAAACTTCAGAAACCTCATTTTGCTAGCCCTATCATTTTCCAGACTTCAGTGATGTATCTGTAAGTCCTTGACACTAAAATGTTACAACTTAAAGCTGATAGCCTCCTTGAAACTAGTGAGGTTTTGTATTAACTGATTTGTTATCCATGTGCTAGCTTCTGACATCTTTTTATACATTAATATGCTGCAAAAGCTCTGTTAGGTTTGCTTTCTAGTATTTCCATATCTTTGCACATGGAAGGTCAGCAGGAGCAGGTTGCTCAGGGTTGTGTCTGGTCAGGCTTTGTATATCTCCAGGGATGAAGATCCCCCACAGCCTTCTGGGCCATGGGTTCCCATGTTTGACCACACTCACAATAAAGAGGAGTTTTTTCTTGTCTTTGAGTTATATATCCCGTGTTTCAATTTGTCTCTTGCCCTTTCAGTACACATCACTAAGAAGAGTCTGACTCTTCACACCATCCCTTCATGTATTTCTACATGTGGATGAGATCCCCCTGAACCGTCTCTGCTTCAGACTAAACAACTTTTTCAGCCTTTCTGTATATATCAGATACTCCAGCCTCTTCACTGCACTTTACTGGACTCCCTCCAGTATGTCCGAATCCTTCTTGTCCTGGACACAATGCCAGATGTCTCACCAGGGCTGAGCAGAGGTGAAGGATCCCTTACTCACCTCAACTTATGGCATTGCTGATCCTAATGCAGCCCAGAATGCTGTTGAAACTGGAAGGATGTTTTAAAATTTCCTAGGTCTACATGCCTGCCCAGAATAGTTCCTTAATTTTCTATTCAATGATCAGTGATTAAAGACGTTACATATTCATCATTACTTCAACACACTATACTCGAGTAATGCCCATCAAGACATACTGGAAAGTGTAAAGCTTAAGTATTAGAATATGGAGCTAAATCTTCAAAACCGTTATTGAGTCACCAGCTGTTTCATTCTTGATTTTGTTAGGTTAGCTTTAGGTATTACAAATTTAAAGGTGAGGTTGTTGGTTTGGTTTGGGGATTTTTTTTTTTTTTTACCCCCTCAGGCTTCCAGATCAAAATTTCTGGGAGCTCAAAGAGGCTTCTGAGCTGTAACCATTCTGTATTGGTCATTCATCCAGTCCATTAGAAGTTTCACCCAGCATGTTGTTGGGTACGTGTGGTTTGTTCTAGTACTGTGGGTTTAGGTAAAGGTGCCATTGACCCACTCCTGAGCTACATCTGCACTCGGCTGTAACTGGGATGTCTTGTTTTGAGATGCTGTTTGGTTGTACTCTAGGGCCTTGCAGAAATACTAATAGTTAAGCAGAAGTCATGTTTTGACTTGTCTGCTGTCCTGGATTACCTCTTCTACATCCAGTCTCTGTTTCACTTGTTAATACCACAGAGAAGCTGGGAGAGAGTTGTATTCAGAGCTTTGAGACAGTGAGTAGTTCATGGTGAAGGGTGAAGTCTGAACTATAGGTACAGTTGTGTGCAGCTTGGAGGAGGAATTTGAGACTTCTGAAAAACTTGGCTAAGGGATAGACAGAGATGATTTGACTATTCTATTAATTGTAAATATTAGAAAAGAAGTGCTAAGACTGAGGGGTTTTGTATATCCTGTACATCAGTGCAAACTGATATATAATTGCTGAGCTTTATTTTTAAATTTCTTCCCTGGCAGCATAATTAATGGATTTGCCTTACCATTAAAAGAAGAGCACAAAATATTCCTATTGAAGGTTTTGTTACCATTGCACAAAGTTAAATCACTCAGTGTCTACCATCCACAGGTAAGTTTTGCTCGGTGCTTTTCGTACTGATGTTTAAGTAAGCTTGCTTGAAGAGGTTGGGGGACCCAAGTCAGTCTGCTGTGAGTTCGGTTCTAAGCTCCAAAACTTCCCTGCTGACCAGCCTTGGGGAAATTATTTAACACATGTCTATAACGCTTCACTTGTTGATAGAAAAATTTAAAAAAAAAATGTGTGTATGCAATAATATCTTTTTTTAAAAAGCATTATAGTGTTTATAGATGAAACACATGTAGTAGTTGTTAATGTGAGAGTTCTTAGTATTTATCCACACAGAAATTTTTATCATCTTTTTGTCTCTAATGTTTAGACATTAAGAAGTGCAGAAAAGTATGGTATTAATGAATGTCATCTATAAACACTTTATTCTAAATTACATGAAGCAATTCAGCTGAATTCAGTTTGTTGATGTTTTGAAAGGAATTGGGAATTTACTAGGACATGTTTTTTTAATTCAATAGATCTTTTTAGAAGTACACAGAAAAAAGGAAGCTTCTGAGCTGTATCTTTTCTGTAGTAAATTTAGTTCCATTCAGAATTTCTAGATGAGTGGGAAATCATGCAGTGTGAGAGAAAATACAGTATTGTTGTGATATGCTGAAATTTTCCCTTTGAGAGATTGTTACACAACTTTCGGGGTTTTAATTTGAAGGTTCAATATTTACTATGTAGTTTGAGTACTCCAAGTTCTAAGTACCATTTCTTAAAATAAAATTACTAACAACTTGTATTTTTAAGAATACCATTTGTATAATTACTATTCTCTAGCAATTGGAGATGTTTATAAGCATTTGCTTTGAATCTTGTTTTCAGAGGCTTCCATCAGTTGCTATTGAAGTAGTAGGCTAAAACACCTCCCATTTCAAAATTTATTTTTTATTTCCTAGTGTCATGAACAAAACCTTTTGGGATGTGTACAGCAAGACGTTTTTAATAATATCAACTAGTGCAGGTGCCTGTGATCCCCAGCTTTCCTACTGACATGAGACATATCTTTATCTGTTCCCCTTAAATCACAAACTTATTCTCCAAAAGGTTCATCTGACTTGCATTGCTTTTCAGCATCAGTAAAAGCAGGGTAGTGACATAGGGATGGCTCTCTAACATGTCCTACTGAATGAAATGGGAAAGTACTTCAAGTGAGTTTAGTGTGTGAAACACTGAAGTAAACCCATGAAAATTCACATTGAAACAGTGGCAGATGGAAGGATTTGCTGCCAAATAGATATATACATGGAGAAAGTTAATTTCTGTGTTAAATCAAATTTACTTTAGAATAGGGAAGAACAGTAGCTGTAGTAATCTTGGCGCATTCCTCAAATTATCATGGGGCATTCTTAGCAGGAATCATCAAAAAAACAAAAGGAATTGAGTCATCAGCTGAACTTCAATACATGAAGAGACTTTAGGAAGATGGTCAAACAGTTTGTGAGGTGTGCAGTGATCTCCCCACTTACTTTGGGACTGTTTGACTATGGAGTGAAAGGGATGTAATAGTTCACTGTTTAGTCACAGGTGGACAGTCTCATTCTCAGCATTGCAGCTGGTAAATACTGTAATTCAGCCTCAGGTTGCATCAGCTTACACTGATAGGCATAGTTATCTTTAGTAGTCAAATATAAAAAATCCTAAGATTTATAACTGTTCAATGCAGTTATCTAACTTAAGTTATGAAGTAGAAAATATTTACTAAACCAGAACATTACACCAAAATGTTAGCAAGTGGAAAGCACTCTAGAGGACAATATCATGATTTTTAAATCCTATATTTGAAAAGATGAAGTGTGATGAAATGCAAAGTACTAGGTCTAAAAAGTTGTGTGTGTCTATAAAAGTCATCAAGTTGTGTATGTCTGTATTATAACAGGAAAAGGTGAGGACAGACTTGAAAAGGTTGAAAAGAATTGGTAAAGCCTATTTACACTTCTGTTTAAATTGTCTGCCAAATAGGTTGGGGTTTTTTTAAATTACAGAAGAAACTTGTGTCTTTATTTGAAGGTTTCGATGTTATTCTTGAGTTATGCAAGTGATTTCAAAATGTGTTCAGTTTCATAGTAAAAATTAATAAAACTCTTTTTCTTTTACTGTAGCTGGCGTACTGTGTAGTTCAATTTTTAGAAAAGGACAGCACACTTACAGAACCAGTAAGTTTATCTTGCTATTGTTACGTCTTTTGAACTATTAATATTGATATACCTTACATCTGTAGAATGTTTAAGGAGGTTTGGGGAACAAAGTACTTATATGTAATCATTTATAACTGAGTCAAATATTTAACCATTTTGATCTATCAAATACAGTTTTTTCCAACAGTCCTTTGGAGTATCCAAAATGAATTAAAACAACATTAATAGCATCAGTCTTACGAAGAGACGAGATTTTATTCTGCTTATTTTGTTCTGGCTGAGCAGATAGGAGATGGTGGATCCAGAAGCAGTTCAGTCAGAAATTAGCTTGCTCTGTTGAGAGATGGATGTTATGATGGAACGCAGATTTCTGACACACAGCTGCCTATTGGTGCAAGGCTTTTGAGTCAGATCCTGTTCATGTCTGCCAACTTTGGACAAAACCAGACTTTGGTCTGGCTGCACATAATTGTATAGATGAATAATTTTAACTGTCCTCTATAGTATCTAGTGGTTTGCCTCATTATACCACGTATCAAGTAGGTAAGAACTCATCTGTTTAACCAGTAGATAAATAAAACAATTGCTACTAACAGAAGTGCACATTACTAGATTATGACCATTTCCACTGTAAAATGGGAAACTGGATTTCTTGCAACAGATGGAAGTATGCACCTGAGCAAGAGTTATCTTCTAGCTGGAGCTTCTAATATTCATTAAGATAGCAAATGTCAAACATTCTATCATTTGTACTGTATGAGATCTTGAATTCTTAGCTTTCTTCCAGACATCAGATAGGATGTTGCATATTTCCTAGTAGAAATCTGAACTAACATGCAGCCAAGTTTGTTTCCTTCTTTTGATCCCAAATTAGTAAACGATTACAACATTCTTTAAAAACTTAGCACATGCGTCAGCGAAGTGCTAAGTTCCTCTTCAGAAGATTCTGGTTCTTTCGAATTTAAATGCTTTGCTTCCCCTTACAATTGTCACATGAGACTTTCTGACGTCTTATTTTTAAAAACCTGCAGATTTTAACCAAGGCTTCATTGAGGACATAATGTCTGCTTTCGTGATTAAATAATACATACATGAACGGTGCACTTATTTCTCAGAGTTGTCTTGCCAGTGGTGATATTAAATATTGCTTATAGCTTCTATATTTAAAGATCATAGAATCATAGAATGGTGTTTTGAGTGTTCATGGTTTGCTAGGTAAGCAAACTGGGTAAATAATTTATTAATTGTGAAGAAAATTAAGACTAAGATTATAGTAAGATAGTCAAATCAAACTCAAAGCTTAAGAGCAACATAGCTAGAGTAGTTGGTCAACTGTCAATTCAGGCATTTATAGTAAATATTTTGTTAAAATATATTGATTAAACTTCATTGCTTGAGTTTTGGTGTATATCCCCAAGAAGGTAGAGATTTAAAGTTGCTGTCACTTAAGTGGCAGGTAATTTTCCTGATAACATAGTAGCGAATTTGCACTTTGGTCATATTAAGTTAGGTGTTAAGCTTTTTCTCTAGTATTTTGATTATTATTTTTGAACATGTCTTTTAGATGTATAAGTTTGTTTTCTGAGGAAGTGGGTTTGGACCTATTAACAGTTATTTCTATGACACTGAGCCGTGTCTGATCACTGCTGTAACAGGGGACAAGAAATAACGAGTTTTGTGTTCTGCTTAGAATACCAGACTTATTAATGCATTATAATTCAGCTCAAAGTAAAGTGAAATTATCATGAAATTATTTTATCTTTGTGTCTACAGGTGGTAATGGCACTGCTGAAATACTGGCCAAAGACTCACAGTCCAAAAGAAGTCATGTTTTTAAATGAACTAGAAGAAATTTTAGATGTTATTGAACCATCTGAATTTGTAAAAGTTATGGAGCCTCTCTTCAGACAGCTAGCCAAATGTGTGTCCAGTCCACACTTTCAGGTTTGTATTTCCTGAATGTACAATGATACCAGAATTTTTGTAAAGCAGACTTGTAATGTGGTATTGTTCATCATAATGAATTTTATTTTTTGCAAAGAAGTCTTCAATTCTATGCCAAGTTTCAAGGATCCAAACATTAGTTTTACTGTTTCTTTTCAAGAGTGCAGTATGTGCATTCATGTTGGATGATTCACTTCAGTGTTATGCTTAACACAGAAAAGCTGAAAAACTCAGTGTTTTCAGAAGTACCTGAACCCTTTCAGTACAGTGCTCGCATTCCATTGCTTATAATAGAGTTCTACAAATACTCATTGTTTTGGCAAGTATTTCTTTGCTTGAATTTTGGAGTTCATGGGTTATAGATTGAATCATGTCCCTATCAAGCAAAAAAGTGCTTTTTCCATCTCTCTTTCCATCAGGTCCATGACTCTCATTTGCACTGAAAAATCCAAGTCTGAGTTGCAGCTTTTCTTACCTTTCCCTTGTATTTGCCAAATGTTATAATTATTTTCTCTGTAAGAGATTGAAAAAGTATTCCTTTTTTCCTGTTGTCTTAGGTTGCAGAGCGAGCATTATACTACTGGAATAATGAATATATTATGAGTTTAATTAGTGATAATGCAGCAAAGATTTTACCCATCATGTTTCCATCCTTGTACCGGAATTCAAAGACGCATTGGAATAAGTAAGAAACACTTGTACAAATTTCTGCTGCTTCACTTATGTGTAGTTCTAGGCTTAAGAGTTCAGATCTGTCAGTTGCTAGTTTAACAGTGTGTTGAGCTGTGTATTCTATGACATTGAAGTTGCTAGAAAAAGAGACTATTGTTGTCAGTTTTTAGGAAGCATTAAGAACTGAGGAAGATAGCTTTTCCTTTTTTCGTTAAACAAGAAAGAGTGTTTTAGTGCATCTAATCCATGACATTCTTCTATAAATATGAAGCGAATTTGGTGTTCATCATCAGATACTTGTAAAGACTAACTTTGATTTCTGATCACTAACCTCTTTGCTGATTTGCATTCTTTCTGCATTCTAGTGAAATATCTTGTAGATAAGATCATTTTTTCCTTTCTTTTTATTTTCTCTCTGTTTATTGTTTTTTTACTTCTTTCTCCATTGATTATTTTCACTTTTTTCCCCACAATAACGTAGTACTTACGCATGAAAACAGTCCTGGTCAGCTCCCTTCTGCAGCTGTTCCATTGTAAAGTGCCTTTTTGTTTGAGCTATTGTGCAACTGCTGGGATGGTGACAGTATCCCAGTCTGGCTCTAGCTGTGAATTGAGGGCTGCTCATGGGCTGGCCAAGAATGAGTAATCAGTCTGCAGTTAAACACTGGGAAAGAAATGGAAAATAAAGTGATGTTAAAGTGGTTGCTTACTGTCACTGGGTGCAAGTAGTAACAAATAATGTACTCATTAATAAAATTCCAATTCAGTGATGCAATTGTACATAGTAAATGTGGGTTGCTGTTGGTTGTTTTTTTCTGACTTTCAAGGTCATGCATTCATTTTATTCTGAGCAAAAGTCATGCTACCCACTACAGCTGCACTCTTACTTGTAACTCCATATATGATACAAAGTAATCATTTAACCAATTGCTTTTTGAGCAGCAGTACATTATTGCCTGAAACTGTAAATTAATCCATAAAAATGCCTCGTAAAGCAGATTAGTTTTGTGTAATTTTTGTAATGTTTTCAGCTTTACTTTTCTAACACATTTCTAAAGAGTCCTGGCATAATTGTGTTGAAGTGAGTGCTGTTGCTGTGTGGCAGTTTTCAAAATGAATGGCGTCTTTTCTACACTCCTTTTAATCACTAACTTGTTTTTTCTTGGATTTGTCAGTTGCCAGTAAGTTACTTACATCAAGATTTCTAATGTCATCTTGCCTTTTCTCTAATAACCCTTATAGGATTAGTGTCAGCTACTAAATTTCACAACTAGCCCTGTATTGATATATGTAGTATTAAGAGTGAAGTTCAAGCGTCAGAAGTGCAAGTGATGAAGATGACTACAGAGTAAGAAAACTGCATTCAAAGTTGGTAATTTTAGTGCTTGTGTTAGGCCTCTTGTGGGTAAATTGAAACTTCCACTACTTAATTTTGTTTCCACTTATTCTGAAATGATGTAATTTTCCAGTTATGTAGGCTATTGGCTACTGTTGACCAGAAAAGTAGATTTCAAAGTTTAAAGTATTCTGAGTTTCAACCAGAAGTTTTACTTATAGGACAATACATGGCTTGATATACAATGCTCTGAAACTCTTCATGGAGATGAACCAAAAACTGTTCGATGACTGCACACAGCAATTTAAAGCAGAAAAACTGAAGTAAGTTTTCATGTTAGTGTGTCTGTCTGTTCTTGAGTAATTTGTTCAGAGTGCTTTAGCTCTGAAAAACCACTGTGTCATTAGTGGGAAGTTGCCCATTTGATTCTAGTACAGCAGTCTCAAAGTTGACTTGCTGAAACTTCTTGTTATATGTGAACTGTAAATCTTCTTAACAATAAGGTGTCTCCTGTAGGCTTAGACCTAGTACTTCTGGGGTCACCATCTTCCTAAAAACTAAGTTTTTCAGAAGGACACTGCTAATAGTGGAGCCCAGTGTAGAGGATCTGTTAAACAGTTCAGTTTACATCCTGTGTTTATTTTTGCATGCTTTATTTACCCAGTGTTATTTCCTTTCATGTTGTCACTCAGTTCGTCCCAAAATACTTCCCCAGTATTTTTCAGCATTGCATTGTGTGTGAGCATATCTTCATATTTTTATAAAAGTTACCTGAATTCAAGTTGTTACTCTGTTGTAGTACAGGTCTGTAGTACAGATTTTATTTGACAGAAGAATCCTGCTAAAATGAGATAGAGAAGTCAGAAGTATTAATGGTTTGGGTCTCATTTTAGGGGCTGGAAGCAGTTAGAAAGTGGGTACTGAAAATACCTGGATTTTAATTTTATTTTAAATTTGGAAGTAAACAGGGATTCTTCATAAAGTGGTTCAGATTATACACCTATTTTAAACTGATATACTGGAAGTAGTACAGATTCTCAGTGTAGATAGATTTGTCCAAGTTTTGAAGTTCCTTATTACAATTCAAGTAGAAATGAGCTTGTAACAAATGTACAGTAGCAAATTCTTAAGGTGTGTGTGTTTATAGATGACAAAATATGAGCATTGGCTCTCGAAAAAAAGACTATAATTCTCTTTTCCCTGATTGCAAGTAAGTGGAATCCATTTTAAATGAGAAACGAAATCTTCTCTGATTTTTAGAAATATTTAGGGTGGTGTTCTGAGTATGAATTAAAGCAGGCAGAGTGCTGAGCAACGTGGTAGCAAGACAAAACCAGAAAAAAAAATCTCCCACCATATAAGAACTGAAAAGGGCAATGGCTAAAGAGTTCCTACCTCCCATCTTGAATTCACTTAATTGAGAGCTGGAGAGAAATTGTGTACGTGCTTGGATATAGCTGCTCTTCCATATTTTTCTTGACATTTGGATCATCTGCTCTGTACATTGAAGCCTGAGAGCATTTTTAGCACTCCTAGTTCAGAGTTCTTTTAAATTCTACCAACCTTCAAGGACAGGTGATCATTCTAGTCTCTGCAAGAAGATGTTTGTTTGTAAGAAAAAAAGGAAAGCAAACCCTAGATTTTACAATTTCAAATTCCATTAGGCATAAGAAAACAAACATTTTCTACTCTATTAAAAAAAGAAAAAAGCTTTTATTTCATTCCTCTGGGCTTGCTACTCCGTAGAATGAGCATGGTTTTGCTGGGTACTTCTCTGTTAGAGTTCAATTAAAAATGTCTCTGTGCCCTTTCCTTTAACCTATTACCTGAAGCTATTGGGCTGACAGTAAAAATCTCTGCCCTTTTAATGGTCAGTTATTGATTTCTTATTTATCAATATGGAATTCTAACGTTATAAATAAAACACAAACGTGCTTTTAGTCTAGATCAAAACTTTTCTGTTTTAATTTTAGCCTTTAACAATGCGCACATACTAAAGATAAACTGGTATCAGCCAGTTTGTTGCTTTCATGAGAAAATCTTAAGTTTTTTCCCTTTTAATGTTGATTTGAGATCATGGGGTATTGATATGAAGCGAATTATCCTGTCAACAGTGATATTTTGGGCAATAGACTCGAACAGGTATAGCTGAATAATTTATTCTGTTGAATTCTTTTACTTCTGTATGATTTTTTTTTTCAGAGAGAAGCTAAAATTGAAGGAACGGGAAGAAGCATGGGTTAAAATAGAAAATCTAGCCAAATCAAATCCCCAGGTATTTAGAAAAGATTAACATGATCATGTTTAAATACTCTAGTTTTGTTAAGTATCAGTGGGGAAAGCAGGTCTGATTGATCATGGAAATAAAGGAATTTCACTAATTGTATTATGAAAGATACACAATAAAAGTACTTTTCAAATTTGTAACCTTTCTCTTGTGCAAGTAATTATTTTTTTTAAAAAAGGTTTCTGAAAAGTATGATATGAAGTACTTTTTCCTTTTCTTATAATAGGACTTATACCATATTGTGGTTTGAAAAATTATTGTGCAAAATTGTGGAAAAATATAGAGAAGCCATAATTGGTTTCTCTTGAAAAGCTGTTTTGCAAACACTATATTACAAAAGAGATCTTTCTGCAAACTGTGAGTTATGACTGGTCAGTTTTCCTTTGTGTCAAATGGATTAAAGTAACATTGTATGTTCCTGTCTGCTGCATTTGTTCTCCTGCTTGCACTGGGCCAGTCTGCTGGTGAACCTGCTCCTCAGGTCTTTCCTAAAGGAAAACATCCTGTCCTGGCATTACTTGGTGTAACTCAAATTATGATAAAGAAACAGAGGTCCTTTAGACTATTCATTATATTTTGAAATTATGGGAGAAGGGAATGGTTTGGCTTGGGTTCCCCACCCTATCCCCTTCATTTGTTTGGAGAATGCTGCCAGTTTTCCTTTATCTCAATCATACGGTTTGCTGCTATGAACAAAAAACCTCCAAACATTTAAATTACTTTGCAGCCAGAATTTTATTATATTCTAGCAAAAAACTTAATGCACTGTATATTTCCAACATCATCTAGCTGAGTTTGAAGTAGTGAAAGAGGGAGAAATGGTACTCTATAAACAGAAGTGGGACACTTTCTGATCTCAGTGCTGTTTTAAAATAGAAAGTATGAGGTAATCTCTTTTTCTAAGAAGAGGAAATTCGTAAATGTTGTTCTCCTCTTGGGTCATTTGTCAGGGAACAATTACTAAACTGCTTAAATAAAATCTATTAAAACTAATAAAATTTCAGTTGACAACAGATCAATTAAATAATCAAAAAGGACTATTCATATGAAAGCAATAATTGACTTTGAATGGCAAAACATTTCTGTAATGACATAAGTCATACAAAAGCCTTGCTCGAAGAGTACTTGATATACACGGTCATTTGCTATTAAAAATGTTGAGCTGTTGCATGTTTGGCTAAATAAGTGGACTCAGTTGTGGAAAAATTCGGAGTTCTACAGTATCAATTTCCTTTTCTTTCCAAGCAGCTTTTTGTAAGTACTCTTGCTGATACTGGTTAACACCACATGTATACCGTATGTTCTGCATAGTCTGCTTGAAGAAAGCTAGTAATTGGAAGCAATTTAAAATAAAAATTACTAATTTTAACACTGAGTGCTCCACTGAATTGACATAAGGATATAAATGCCTTTAGTGCTCTAGATAATGAATTTTTAGGGGTTTCTTTTTTCCTGGAATTTCTATGAACTTTTTCGTTTGTCTAATGACTGATGGTTCTTGTCATTCAGAGCTGTTCCTGATTCTGCATGACACAAAAGTACAGTTTAAGATTTTGTATCATTATAATTATATTTGTTAAGTCCTTGCTGTTAGGGTTTTTTTTTATTTTTCTCATCTGCATTAAATTGTTGGTACACTCAGATTTTAAAATATTTATGAGGAAAAACTGATGAAAAAGTCAGTGTGTGCATGTAAATAAGTTCTGAATTTAAAACTATGTACACCTCATCTGAATTAAAATGAGATCTGAAGTATTGAGATTACTGGACAACAAAGATGTTATTTTTTCTTTAATTTCTAAAAGACTTTTATAACTTTTACTTTCTGAAGACAGAAAAGTTTAATATTTTTGTTTTAAATTCTATTAAATGTATGTTAGGTATATTTGGTCTTCTAGCAGTGTATTTTCTCTTCCAACACAAAATTGCACCAGCAAATAAAATGATTTGTGTTTGGATTACTACGCTGGTCACAGATCACTTGACAATGTAGTAATAAGGTTTCAGATAACTGATTGCCAAAGTTGACATACAATACTGACAAAATCTGAGTATTTTAAAATTGAGTCTCAGATAATTCAACCGTCTTTTTTTTTATGCTGGCTGTATTTTTCAGGATATTTCTGCCAAGTGAAAGTATTGGAGTTCCATTCTAAAATTTGTTACTTAGTCCCTGGAAGCATAATATATTGAAGTTAATCTCACCTAACTAGCCATATCATTCAAACGCTCAAATACACTCTTAGGATTTAGATATTACTACCAAGAATGATAATTTTAACACTTTGCATTTTATTAGTACCCAACATATAGTGACACGAGTTTGCTGAACAGTCCTGTTGCAATGGAAACAGACGGGCCTTTAATTGAAGATTTGCAGACGCTGAAAAAGACAGTGAAAGAAGAGGCTTGTCAGGTAAAGCCTTGTGAAGATAGCAAAGTATTCCAATTTATGAATTAATTTAAGTGACTGTTAATCATAAACTTGGTTTGTATTTTCGGCCCAGTAACCATTTATTCTTGAGTAATACACTTCATCAGAGCTGCTATTTTCAAGTGATAGTGTAGCAGCCAGAAATAGTGTTATGTTTCTAATGCTTGTGAATCTGCTATATAGTGTCTTTTAAGGTTTCTTTTACAGAAACTTTGTTTTAATTTTCATTTAGAAATAGCTTTTTGTGTCATTATGGGAACAATGATTATGCTTTAAGGATAGTGAAAACTATAGCTAAAATCTACAACATCATGTTCTAGTCTCATCTCTATATAACAGTTTGATTTTTCGTAAGAAAAGCTTGTCAGTACTAGAATCTGACTATATACATTTTTGTTTGTTATTCAGAGCCTTCTTAGTGGCTAAAGCTCTTGTGTTTTGAAAAAATAGGTAAAGTCTGTGTCTTGCCCACTCATGGGTCTTCTTCCTCAGTCCACCATCTGTCAGGTTCCATTACCCCATGCAGGGCGAGAACTCTGAAGGTCATTTCCATCCTTTTGTCTGTAGCTAATGCTCAGTAATATTCATGTCTTTTTAATTTAACCATCAGTTAAGTGGAATTGGAATACCAATGTTGAAACTAGAGATTTCAACTTGGAGCTGGTTGAAAGTGGAGAGATGCCAGGTAGCATTGCAGTATCACTAAGATTTCTGGTAGGAGTATGTACTTTGTGGTACTGTAAATCTGTCTAAATCCAGCACAATCTAAGACTGGAGAAATGGAGCTAGAAAAAACAGTTGAGTTTGGAGATAAAGTCTGTTAATTTGAACCAATGTATCCAGTAAGACATTTAATAAAAATAAGCATGTGGTCAACCTAATCTGCTAAATTACTGTCTTAAAATTCCAGTGTCATTATCCTGCAAGATTATATTTTATTTATTATTTGTTACATGGCATTTTGGATGAAGGTTGGAATTAAAAGAAATGCTGGAATGCTGAGACACACTCAAGGATTGCCATTTTTTAAACACTTATGTATGTTGTGGATCCCTGTGCATTACATGTAAATCTTGGTGGCTGAATTACATCCCTCTCCAGGGCAATGAACAAGAATAGCATTCTTCTGAATGGGAGCGATGGTTAGAGCTAGTCAGTGAGGAGCACTGGGCTTATTAAAGTTTCTAAACCTCTGCCCTTCTTCATACCTTGGATAGATTAGCCAGGCCCACAGGAGGGAGAAAGGGGCCTCCTTTCACTTGCTTCAAAGCCTAGAACCAGTTCTAGTAAAGAAAGGTGCATACAAAATTACTTAGAAAAATTAGTACTGGTTAATTTTAAAGTTGTGTTGATTAATAGTGTCCATCTTTTGAATGTGCTATTTCCTAACACTTAACTGTTTTCTCAGGGTTTGTGAGACCTTGGTTCACTTTCTATCCTGCCAGAGAGCATTAAAATTCCTACTTCCTACGTCTGAATGCTCCAACGTCAATTCTAGAAGAAAAGCAGCCAGAGCAGGATTCTGTGCTAGTAGTTGGGACAAGCAGTTAAGAACAAAATTCCCAGTCCCGGCTGCTGGAAGAATTTGAGGATTTGGGCCAATATTATACAATATAAAATGCAGAAACAGTAATGTCAGCCCAGACTAAAACCAAGGGCCCTCATCTAAGTCTTACCTTCTTTTCTACAAAGAATTCAACTTCATGAGCTATAAAGTTTGGGCAGTATACAGCTTCATTGGTAGCATTCCAGCTGGAAAACGAGTGCATCATATCCCTATGAATGAGCTTGATTTGCCACCACCCACAATTGTAAGAAAGGGTGAGGATTTAAAAGAAGTGACACTAATGGAAAATAAACAAATTGTAAACTAAACAAAATCCTGAAACTTGGGTTGGAACTGCTTAAGCATTCCTTAGACATCTCTCCAAGTGCATGCTTTCTTCGCTTTCCTTGCTCACAAAGTGTTCAAGAAATAAGATGACTAAAAGATTATGAGCCAAGTTTTCAAGGATAAAGATCCTGCCCTAGCAGAGCTAATAGAATGTTTTTAATCGGGAATTCTTTATTAGAAAAACTAAGCCTGCAAGAGGATGGATAAGTTTGGATCACCGGGCAGGAAAGGAGTTGATTATGGATTAGAGTATTGCGGAAAGCAGGCTAGGTAGCATTCCTGCATCAGTCTTTGAGAGGACACTGAACAGACAGTTACATATCCCTTGTTAAGTACCATCAGCAGTTGATGTTAAAACAAGAGCTACTACAGTTGTCTGTTGAAGAAAAAAAAAAAAAAAGAGGCAGTCAAAAGGACAGCTTTGTTGCTTAAACTTCAGAAATGAGAAACTATGTGAAGATCTACACAGTTTCAGTGAAAGTAAGGTTTATGCTGGAGGTTGCCAATGTAGCAGAATGTCCCTACTGAAGAGGTGCCGGACTGACTGAGGAAAGTAGATTAATTTTTTCCTGTAGCAGACTTACATGAGCATTTTTAGTGAATACTTTGCCACAATAAAATTGGACCACTGTGACTTAATAACTTTGAATATGCCAGTAAATCAATGGGTTGGTAAAAGCCAGGCAGTTTTTTTATAAGGACTTGTTTATAGAAAAACATGAATAAACAAGGGTATTAGGATAGGTGATTCAGACACTGGAACTACATAAAAACACCATTATAAAGTTTAAAGATACTTTGATAGGAATATTGTCTGGTTTTGAGAAAGCATTGGTAAAATGGTAGTGATGTCATGATTGTTAATAGCTTAGAATTTCATAGCTGTTTAATATTCCTCTTACCAAAAACATTGGTTTTAGTACTAGAAACTGCATAGCTGGTAGGGTAAAGAGGAGAAAGTATAAACTTTTTTTCAAATATTTTTTTTCTTTTCCTTTAAGTGAACATACTGATGTGCAAGAAGTACTCTTTAGTAATGTTTAATAATTAGTGTGTTTGGCTGACTTTGTTCTAATTTTATTTCAGGCACAAAAAGATCAGAAAAAAGATCGTCCTCTTGTGCGGCGCAAGTCAGAACTGCCTCAGGATATCTATACCATGAAAGCCTTGGAATCACATTGCAGAGCTGATGAATTAATATCACATGATGGGCATTAAACTATTACAGTGAAATATTATTTTGGAGGAAAAGTTTTTTTTCTGGACTCAGTTCTACAGTAGAACTTAATTTTTTGTGCCATACCAATCAGTTACACACAAAGTCAAAGCTTTCTTCAACCCAGTTCTGTAGGCAATAACTTAATAGAGTATGCAGCTCAAGATCAGTAGTTCAAACAATGGTAAATTACCCAGTTCCATTTGCAGAATATTGGGTTGACTATAATCAAGTGGACACAATTTCATGGAGGTGTTGTCATAGTACCAACTAGCTGATAACTTGCAGTTTTTATAGTTGTATTTGAGAAAAGCATTCTATAAAATCTTTCCACCTAAATAAGTGAATGACCAATAGTTGGTACTAATGATAAATGTCTGTTTTCAAAAGTGAAATTATTTCGAATATAAGTATTAAACTTTTTGTAGGATTTCTCAGTTTTACAGTTGTTTCCACATTATTGCTGTCTTGTAATATACCAGCAGTTTTGAAAATACAGTTATTCTTTCGTATTATAAAACATGGCTTACAAACTGGTAACATTCATGACAATCCTCAGTCATCATTCCTTTCTAAGAATTCTGTAAATCCATTTCTCTTTTACTTAGGGTAAAGATATATATATCTATATATACCACATCCTAATACTTTATGTAGATTTAAAGCCATATCTTCCAGTCTTTAGTGTATAATATGGCACCAGTATTCCAGATATGAACTGGTAGAAGAATTTTTCCTAAAATGAAAATTTGTTTACTATGACTGGGAATAGACTGAATATAAAATTTCATTTTAAGTTTTTTCAAGTCAATAAAGTAACTCTTTCACTGTTTTCTCCCTTATCTGAGCTTTTAATACTCAGCATTTTTCTTGGGCTCTAGGAGTTCAATATTCTGTGGCAGATACTATGTGTGATTTCAGTTGCATCAGTTTTTATCTGAAAGATGAACAAAACCTTTCAGGTAACACAACATCATAAGCTTATTAAAATTAAAAAAAAAAAAATTAAAAAAAGGAACAGACTCTTGAATTCCATTCTGCTTCTTTTTAAATGAGTCTAAGAGCTGAGGAGATAGTGACCATAATTTTACCGTGAAAATATTTTTGTTGTTGTTGTAAAGAGCACATGTGCTGCAAATACACCTCACAAGTGAACTGAAAATGCATCTGAGTTGCTGATGATCTTCAAATGCTGCTATATATTCCACAAGATTACTTGCATGTAATGAGCTTTTTGTTGTAGATGGAAAAGCACGGGAGGAAAATCTCTTTAAAAATATAGTGCTTTGTCTTCAATATTTGATTTCTCTCAGGGTGGCCAGTATTTTGACTTACTTATCCTGCTTACAAGCTGTTTGAAATGTGTTCTGCTATTCTAAATGGGTGATTAGTTTCTTTTGTCTCTGGCAGTAACATGATATAACTTAATGTTTAATGTCTTGATGCATAGAGAGATAAAAAAGTGGCTTCTTTAAAAATAGTTTTGTTTTATTTTTTAAGGAAGTATAACATCTCCTGCATCCATAAAAAAAAATATTGCTCAAAGCAGACATTCATAGTAACCTTGTGCAGATGTAGTGCCTGCTGTTTGTTGGTTGCATTTAACATTCAATTTCCAATATTTGTTACGTTGTCTATTGGAAGAAAATTGTGAGTGGTAAATATTGGCTTACAACAACTAAATTTAAAGACCAACCCAACCTTTAAGTGGAATGTCCACTGTGTCTGAAAACATTTCCTGTAAAACTTGAAAAAGAAAATGCTTTACCATTAGGATAAACTATATGAAAACAGTTTAAAGATGCCTTCTACTTTTGAGGGAAAAAGGGTGCTTTTTTAATTGTGTAAAGCAACGTCTATGTATTTTGATATACCATTGTTTGAACTTCCATCTTTAGCTGGTAGATTATCAGTTACCTTTGATTTTGGGTGTTCAGTATGTCTGTGCAAGAGATTGCTGAAAGGAATTATTCTTATGTTACCCAACGGGGGGAAAAAACCCAACTGTATATCAATGTTTGATTGATTGTGTGATACTCAACGTATAAGAACATCTCTCACTGTCTAGATTTTATTTTTATCCTTTATTGAAGATAAACACTCACCAAAAAGGGAAGTATTCTGGTAATTTATAGGCTTCAAGTTCTCTATAAAGGCATATTTGAAGTTTTGGGCCACTGAACATTTGCTACGGCAATATTCCAAAATCTTATCACCACTAATGGTTTAGCATGTTTATTATCAATATTCGTATATTTCGTATAATCTTGTACTAAACAATTCTAAAATTAATAAGTCCAAAATAAAAAGAAAAATTAAAGTAGAATTTTGGTGACTGTTGTTCTTCATAAAGTTCTGTCTGATACCTTCCCCCATTTTCCAAAATTACACCTGTACATCAGGAATGTCAAAAGTAATATTACAAGTGTCTTTTTAGTGTGGCTTTAGTATGGCTTCATTTTAATATTGTACATACATTGTACCTTGTTTTATGGTAATAAGTAATAAAAATGTAGACTTCATATTTTGTACAGAATCGTCCTATGTACAGAATAAAAAGTTCCTAGAAACAGCAAAAATAGGTAAGTGGCACAATTATTTTTCATTAGACAATATCTGTAACATTATACGTTAGTGGAATGTTAAGTTCAAATGTACCTACATATTTTTTAACATTTTGTAATTCAATTTTTTGTTCTGGCATTGTTTCTGAAGAACTTCATACACCTGCCATTTAATATGCTTTTATCTAATTTTAAAACTTAAAAAAAAAGGTGTATTATATGGACAAATAAAGAACATGTGAATTTTACTTGCTCATCATGAAACTAAATTTAACACAGGGTGTTTGGGGGCGTGTTCAGATTATCACTGCTAGCAGAATCAGCTGTACAAACTAAAATAATTTCATACATTTCTCAGAAGCAAAAAAAAAGATGGAAGGCCATTAGAAATAAAAAACAACCCAGGAATAATTGATATTCAGTAAAAAAAGAAGACTTCACTTGTAGAACAGCAATCAGTACTAAAAGTAGTTTGGTAATACTCCAGTCTACAAATATGAAAAATGCATCTTTCATACCATAGTATTTCCCCTGTAACATTTCTGTACTGACAGCCTTCAAGCAAAGTAGCCATAAAATCTGGGATTATATTGTGGTAGTCGATACATGATCAGGTGGCAAGGGTGTAGGGAAGAACTGAAGTCTGCAGTAGGAGTTGTCTTCCCTCTGCAATCCATAAAAGTCTTCAAAAGAACTAAGGAAATGACTCGCATAAAGCTGACCTTCAGTGACTGGGGGAGCTGAGGGGGGGGCGTTGAGGCTGGGATCAAGAGCTGACTACTGACTTGAGTTATAAATGTAAGATTTGAGTTACAAGTTAGGTCTTTGTGTAGTGAAAAAAAGTGTTTTCTTCATGAGCTCGGTAGTAAACTCATCAAATCATGAATGAAAAACAAGATACTGAAACAACTGAGGATCCAGTTATTCACTTTTGGAAATCGGGGTTAAATACATCTCAAAATACCATGTTTTAAAATACTGACAGCGAGGACATTTTTTGCATATAAATACCTTAGTGAATTTACCAGCATGTTCAGGAAATGACCTTTAATCCTTTCCCTGTAAGGGAATTAGGCTCTGGGGCTTCAACCAGCAGCCTTTTTTGGCATGGTTTGGCTTTGTAGAATTGGAAAGGAAGGTGCTAGTATAGCCCATATTGCTTGTGTTTGGAGATTTGTTCATTTGCTTTACGCACCTCACAAATGTACTTACAGGAGATAGCTGTGATTGCAGGTTATCCCAGTGTTCTGGATCCCTTTATGAGCCACCCACCTAAAAGTGGAGCACTTCTGCCCCTTGGATCTTGTCCTTACTGTGTGCAGTGGTAGTGGAGACTCTGACTGTGTATAGCTAATTAAGAAATGCCATTCTAATTACCATATCACTGTCTCTCTGGGTTAGTTTCTTTTCTGTGAGGACACTTGGCTTGAGCTGTCTTTATTTACTTCATGAAATAAAACTTTGATGTAGTTAAACATTTTGTATGAAGAAATTCCCCAGCGAGAATTTGCTGTGGAGCTAAAGAAGGCGGTGCATTATTCCTTCCTCACCTAATGGAAGAGCAGCACGAGTGCAGCTGGCTCTCCCTGGAGCCAGGCACGCGGGGACTGCGTTCATTCCTGCCCCGGCAAGGTCTGCCGGGACCCTGTGGTGAGGAGGGGAGAGGGCAGTCACATAATTGCCTTGAGCTATTTTAGGTGTTTTTGTGATCCAGAAAACCACACTGAGAGAGTTCAAGCTAGCATGAAGACCTCACCACAGTAATTTTTCTAGTGCACTCACTATAGAATTAAAGATGCAAGAGGATTAGGGATGGGAAAGCAAGTGATTTGCACTAATGGTTACTTGTTGGGTTTTTTCCCTTGGTTTTTGGTCTCAAATACTACCAAATTAATATTAAGTTTAGGAAAAATCCTTTTTTTTCCCCTGAAATTGTTTCTTTTATAACTTAAGAAAAATGTTTCCTTTCTACATATATTGTATTAATGCCATGATGATTTTTGCTTTTTCTTTTATACCGCGTTTATACATTCTCTTATATAGCTTTTATGTATTCTTAGTGCTTTTAGCCTACATAGTTATAATTCTTTAGGTTTGGTAACTCCCTTTAGACCCGGTAACCCGTTAAGCCAAGAGACTAAACATTCTAAAAACCCCAGAAACCAAGGTCCTCTCCAGAACACATTCTGTAAACAAAGACAGGCCCATCCAGGGGAAAGGTTCCTCGGGTGAGGGGTCTTGCTGGAGTCCCTCACTGGGGAATCTTTGATAGATATGCTAATTTTTGCAGGGCATATAATTGTATACACATCACATCGTGTGAGGCCATTTTCTTCAGTGGGCATTTCAGGGTGCATTTCGATGTGCATTTCGGCGCACCTAAGGATCCTTAAATAAATACCGAGGTAAAAACCCTTTCCCCTCTTAACTGTGTTCAGCTCTCTTAATTTTAAGACCAGGAAAAGGCATCAGTATGGCACTGCCTAGGAGCAAGTCATGTGTCTTGACAAGTTGTCTCCTATTCTCATTATGATTCTCTGAAATACATGTCTTTAGTTAAATTATATGGGAAATGTGTCGTATTGCCAATCTTCCCTTTGGATGGCTGATTTTAATGGCTTCTCACACCTGTAAGAAGGGCCAGGTCTTTTGTGTGCCCAAGAAAAGAGCATCCATAATTAATTAGAGCCAGATCAAGGCAAATTATTTTTCACCCTGATTGAGCAGGCTAAAGCCTTTTCTCTCTCCATAGGCTTTGTGAAGAGAACTTGTGCAAAAAGTTAGTTTATCTTGCCTCTGCTTCAATTTCCTTTAACTTGATTTGCATCTTCCTCCTGCTCCCCTTGGCATAGTAGATAAGGCTGAAGTGATTAAAGGAAAACAAAGTCTCTACCTACAGGGGCTTTTAGTTGCAAGTAGCCTAGCACTTAAATATCAGAATTCAAGACTTGGTGCACATGGAGCGTTTCTGATTTTAAAACCTACAGTAAGATGAGATTTGTTGAGGGTTTTTTGACCCTACTTTCTCTGCAAGTCAGCAGCAACATATATAAATATTTACTTGAATTTCTGTTTCCTAGCCCTGTCCTGCTTTGTTTTCCTTAGTTCCCTATTTTCCTTATTTGCATTTTCTCCTGGCAACAGTTTTACAGCAGTGAAATACTGTATCTTGCTTTGTAAACTACAACAATTCTGTGACAGTTTGGTGCAGCAGATGATGACTGCTCCAGAAGAACGAGCATGCCAATACTTGGAACCATCACTTGAGCTCACCTCCAAAGAGATGCCAAGTTACACTCAAGACGTATATAGATTGCTTAGGAATATTATCAACACCCTTTTAATGAACATCTCCAAATCCAGAATGTTAATTTAACCTGTGGTTTTCGGGTGCTTGGCCTGTACTGATGCTTACTATGTGGATGTAAGAAGTAGCTAATTCTCCCCACATTGGAAAGCCGTCAGCCGAGACCAGATATGGGGTAGCTTGGTGGAACACAGAGAGCCTAGCAAAGTCAGCGCTTTTTTCATGTGAAACACAATCCTGAAACAACCTACATGTGGAAGAATTATAAGGTGTGAGCAAACTAGACTTCGGAAAATTGAAATAGGTGAGTGTTGTATTAACCACTGTCTCAGTAACTGTTCTGTGAACAGAATATTCAGGGAAGTATCTGCCACTATTTTTCTTCATCAAGAAATTTACCTTTCTAAGGGGGGGGAGGGGTTTAAATAGTTTTGATTAATCAAAAAACCAATCACCTGTGTTAGTTTTGGTGCTTGCAGTTGAAACTTAGTTGCTGAACAAATTATTTTTCTTCCAGACAAGAATGTTTGAGATTTTACTTAAGAAATCCATTTTTTCAAAGTTGTACTGGACTCATAAGTGCTTTAGGAGCCTGCCTGAGCATGGCATGTTTTTTCCCTTGGTAGAAATGGAGGAGCTGGGATATGTGTGTGGGCCTTCCAGATTTCTAGTGTCGTAGCTGGACATACACGCTTTAATGCTTAGTTACACTTGTGTAGAGGCTTACAGATCAGGTCTTCCTCTGCTAGGCAGGATATTCCACCCCAGCTTCCTTACTTCTTGGGCAGTACATCTGAACAGATCCTGGGCCTGGGAGGTCTCTATGCATTTTCCTGAGTATCTATTGAGGAAATGCATGGGAGGTTCAGACGTGGTTTTGTGTGGTTGCTTTGCTTTTCTTTTGGGGGCAACATTCCCTTTTCTACCTCCATATGAGCAAAAACTGGAGTTTCAGTCTGTGGGTCACCCACCATCCCTAGTGTACTTTTGGGGAGTCAGTGGAGTTGCTTTGGAACATCACTGCCCTCTCCCAGACACATCCAAATGCGAGCCAGGACTGGGGACTAATTTGGGCAAGGAGAAACAGGATTGTCCATCTCAGCAGCAGTGAGCTAAACTCATCTAATACCTCGATCAGTCAAACATACATTGGGATGTGGCTGCTGTAACAGATGTTTAGGAATTTTAAAAAAATTAAATTCTTTCATTTTTAATAAAAATCCCCTTTCTCACTGATGTACTCTTAGTCCCTGTCTCCTTTTATGTCCTTTGCTTTTGGGAAGCAGTCTCACAAAAGACTGGGATTAATGGTTTAGGTGCCAGATTCATTAAACGGTAATTAGCACAGCTGCCTGGCTGGGCTGGCTATGTTAAGCACCGGAGATACTTCACTGAAGAAGCCTTGCAGTTGGCCTGCTGCTTTCTTCACGGGAATATGTCATTTTTGCCACCTGACCTTATGGCTGCTGGAAATGAAGAAGGTTTACATGAAATAAGCCTTTTTTTTCCTTTGGACAAATGAACCTCGGGCCTGCTCTATCTTCCGGGTAACGAGGCAGCAGCAGCAGAACACATCTCTCCTGGGCGCTGCTGCCCAGGCACAGTGGGGGGAGGCTTTTACCTTCCCCTCTCCGCTCACATCCCGCCCTCTACTTTCCAGAATAAATCACTCTGATAAAACCCTTGTGGAAGGGTTTCCTGTGGGGAACCCTTTAGTAACTGAAGGGAGCTTACAAAAAAGATGGAGAGCAGCTTTTTACAAAAACATGTAGTGACAGAACAAGGGGGAATGGATTCAAACTGAGAGTAGTTTAGATTAGATATTAGGAAGAAGTTCTTTACAGTGAGGATGGCGAAGCACTGGAACGGGTTGGCCAGAGAAGCTGTGGATGCCCATCTCTGACAGTGGTCTAGGCCATGTTGGATGGGGCCCTGAGCAACCTGGTCCAGTGGAAGTTGTTCCTGCCTATAGCAGGTGTGCTGGAACTGGGTGATTTTTAAGATCTCTTCCAAGCTAAACCGCTCTCCGTGAATCTACGAATAGGTGGTGGCGGGGAGCGGCAGCCGCCCGGGCGGGGCCGGCAGGCGAGGCGAGGCGGGGCGGAGCGGGGCGGGCCGGGCTGGGCCGCCCGTCCCAGGCTCCCCCGCGGCGCG
>VXBT01012885.1:1665686-1726790 GCA_013400235.1 Oriolus oriolus
CCTCAGCGCGGCCCCGACCGGGAATCGCCGGGCCGGGCACTGCGGACCCGCTCCGCCTCAGAACGGCCCCAGCCGGGAGGCGCCGGGCCGGGCACCGGGGGCTCGCTGTCGGGCTGGGGCGGCGGCGGCACAGCCCGGGCCGCGGGCGGGTCCCGCTGGCTGCCGCCGCCGGGCCCGACCCCGCCTCCGCCGCCTTTGTTTCGGGGCCCGGGCGGATGCGTGGCGGGGCTGTGGGCTGCCTGTGGGCGCAGATCCGGGCGTGCTGCGGCCGGTCCTGCTTGGAAAGGCACCGAAAATGCTTCGTCAGCCGGCCATGGCACCGCTCCTGTGGCAGCCAGGCTGCTGGGGAAGTGACCTCCTGGGCGAGGCAGATAGCCGCTCTGAAACAGAACAAAAGCGCCACAACCCCGGATAAGGGGGAAAAAAATAACCCCGGCCTGAATCGACCTGTAAAAGGTCTTTTCATAGTTAATTAAGGAGTTCCCGTAACTGACAAACGAAGATGTGGACCTTGCCGTGCCTTTGGTTAGTTATCAAAGCCTGGTGGCCGTGCTGCTTGCGCTCGGAACCGCATCAAATGCTGCGTGTAATACTGCAGCTGAGCTGAGACTCTGACCTGAGCGTCTTTGTTACTTACATGATGCTATTACTGACTATTTATTTTGAAAATGACTTGTCAACAAATCTGTTGCTGTATAGGCTCTTACTGTCAGAATGCAGCCTAATGAACAGTGACAAAATACAGCAAAATACAGTTTCATCAATAATGCAGGCTTTTACTATTAAACAAGTCCCTACGGTCTGTAACTGGCTACCTGCCTGCCAGCGTGAGCTTGCAAAATTCTACTATTAAGCTTCTGGATCTCTGCTCCTGGTGTGCTGGTGGTTCTGTTCCTGTATATATCAAATCCTAATAAAGTCATACTTCATATTGCATTATTTAACATGTCAGCAGAAACAGTTTAATGTCCTGATATATGCCCTGTAGTTGCTGCACATGTAGAGAAACATCAAGAAGGTTCTTCCATTCACTGTCTATTCATTGTAAACTTCAGATGTTGCTTAAAAATACCCCATCTTTGTTTATTTTTTGCCTGTTTGCACTGATTATCCTCCTTCTTCCCCTTCCGAAGTTTGAGACTTCTTTTTCAGTAGGGTTAATTTTCTAGAAGAGAACAAAAGAACAGCTCTCTTTACGAATGCATGATGCAGCGTTTAATAAGATCTAAAGAAAACCATTTAATATTAATGCGGAAGATTTCTGCATTTTTGCTATGCCTGGATCATGAGAATGGTTATGCCTAGTTCAGGTTGGAAGTAATAAAAGATAGTGGTGATCAGTTATCTCTAGGCTCATGGCATAGATATTATATATGTATGCATAAAGAGAAATGGAGAGACTCATTACATGTTTCAAAAGCCAAATACTAATTTATGATGCACAGAGGCCATTTCTGTCTATGTCTTCTGGTTTAATAGCAGTTACTTGGGCAGAGTGGATTTTATGATTGACAGCCAGGTGTTCAAACTTAACAGATCTGAAATCTCCAGCAGCATGTGGAGAGCTCTGACACTTAAAAACAATGTTGTTGTTATTGTAGCTTGTCCATGGACTACATAGCATGAAGTAGGTCGTTGATTACAAGTACAATAAAACAAAAGCCTTATTTCTGCATACAGCCTGCCAACAGCTCTCATACGGGTTCCTGTGGTCTCAAGTGCCGTGTTGTTCTGTGACCAGGTTTCTGGTGCTTGGGGCCACAAATGTGGCACCCTGAGGCTGTATCTCCTTAGGGCTGAATGAAATCAGAGCAGGACAGAGTCTGCTATAATGTGTCCAGTCAGAGTGTGTCCCCCTACAGGGAGTAACCTTCTGCACTGAAATCACTGCATTGCAGCACGACTGCCTGCATCCCCAGCAATTACATCATCTCTGATGCACTGGCTGTGCTAATGCCTGAGTACTTTCCATGGCTTGGCTTTTTGTTCTGTCAGGAGATATTTTTTTTTGTTCAGAGACTTAATTTCCAAATCATTTTCAAAGTAGAAGTCTGAAAATACAAAGCCACCTGTGAAAGAAAAAAGCAGCTGTTTAATGTCCTCACTGAAGCATAGTTGTCCTGGCAACATATCTCAGCAAATAAATGCACACTCTGTGTGTGCATTGCAGATTTCTCTCTCAGAATGTGAGTTAAAATTCACTTACTGAAATGTTTTATTATTTTTTATAGCAACCTGAATCTTAATGGAGTTTTATTAAAAGGCAGTGAACCCATTCTGCATCTGAGAGATATTGCAAAGCTGCATTTAACCTAATTTAGTTAATTAAATTGGTGTGGAACTTAAAGGTTAGAATATAGTCTGGTAATAGCAGAAGGTGGTTGAGAAGGAGTGGCAAATGTGTTAGAAATTAAGTATTTCTTACATACTGTATTTTTTTGCAGAGGACGTGGGAGATGAAGGAGAAGAAGAAAAAGAGTTCATTTCCTACAGTATCAGCACTGACATTCATTATGGAATAAAGTCAAACAGGTGAATTAGTAAAATGGATCTTGACATTTCTAGTCTATGTATGTAAAACCTGCCCAAGCAGATTTACCTACTTCACCTACAAATTTACCTCTGGCTTACCTAGTGCTTTCAGGCAGTGGTTTTATTCAAGTGGGGTAATAGCTTTTCAAGGTAGAGGCTGTCGTAAAAAATGGGTGTGTCATGAGGCTGAAAGGAGTGGACCTAGGACTTCTTTCTCCACGGTTAAAGAAACAGTTTTATTAGTTTTGGCATACATGCAACTGTCATGTACGCAACTTGAGTTCAATAATCTTTGGTTATGTCTGACTCTTACATACTTGTCACTCATCTTGAGGCATATTTAACTCTGAAGCTTTGTAAAATGTGCCCTTAGTTCAGAGTCCTTATTGATAGCTCAGCTTGCTTATTGCTGAACAGTAAAGATGTATTGATTTGAAAGACTTGTGTTCAAGTCTCTTAGGAGAAAGATTGTGAAGTATGATGCTACAGGTTACCATTTGACTCCTAAACTTGCAGTCAGATTAAAGCTATTGTGTCACTTAAATTTCAAATGATTACTTAGTAATTCTCTTCTCTGTTCCGTAGCCTGGCGTTCATTAAACGTACAGCAGTGATCGATGCCGACAAACCAGTGTCTTCCCAGCTCAGAGTGCTCACTCTCAGTGAAGATTCTCCATATGAAACATTGCACTCTTTCATTAGCAATGCTGTTGCTCCCTTTTTCAAGTCTTATATCCGAGAATCTGGCAAAGCAGACAGGTAATTCATTATAAATACTGCATTTCTGTGCTCATGAAGTAAAGTAAGTGTTTAATGATTTAAAAAAACCCCAAACAGTGACTCTTCAAGGTGAATCACGTGAGTTGTTAAAGGACACAGATGCATATGATGCCGTTGCTGTCTCTGGGGAAGCAGTTCAGGTCTGAATGTGTTATGTGTGGTTTTTGGTTTGGCTTCTTACGTGGAAATGTCTGTGCTTTTTCAGGGATGGAGATAAGATGGCACCTTCAGTTGAGAAAAAGATTGCAGAGCTTGAAATGGGCCTCTTGCATTTGCAGCAGAATATTGAAATTCCAGAGATCAGTCTGCCAATTCATGCGACCATAACTAATGTTGCCAAGCAGTGTTACGAACGTGGAGAAAAACCAAAGGTTACAGATTTTGGTGAGAAGGCTGAGGATCCATTATTCCTCAATCAGTTACAGTCTGGAGTCAACCGCTGGATTAGAGAAATACAAAAGGTAACCAAATAAAGAACAGGGGAAAAAAGGCAACTAAGTAATAAGAAATTCTATGTTCTTATTACTCCAAGTACTGCGTATCTTCTTCACAGTTTAACTGGTAAAATGCTGCTTCATGCAGGATCCTCTGAAGATCTGAGACCAGGTTTCTCAGTCACCAGAGACACTGGTCTAAATTAGGCTAAGTCTAGTCTAAAATTAGACTAAGTCTAGTCTAAACTTGGAATCAATTGTTCTTCAGATCTTTACAGCAGATTGAGAGGAACACATCTTATTGGCTTGTTTCATTATTTGCCCTTGGTGCATCCACAACCACTTCACAATTGTTGCTCCAGCCCTATCTTGTAATCTCATACTTCTGCCTGTTAACTTCTCAAAAGAACTGCTGTTCTGCTGGTGTTGCTCAGAAATAGCATCTCAGATACTGCTCTAGGTTCTTTGCCTCTGTATGCATAGTAAACACCTATTGCTCATGGAACAGTGTTGTCTTTCCTTACGTGAGAGCATAAAACATTTGTTATCTTGCCTGGCTCATTCCTGCTCAGGAAAGCGGGCAGGTGACATTTTTAGACTATGCTGAAGATCGTGAGGACATGAGGGTCCTAAAACCGACCTTTAGGATCTCTGGAATTACACTCGTCACATATTGCATGCAGTTCCTACACTTTTCAAAGAATAAGTGCCAAAACTGAGGCTGGATTAAAACCTAGTGGTTGTTACATGTTTCAATTATATTTAGTAACAGCAAGGTTTACAGTTGAAGCATATAAATTAAACGCTTTTCTCCCTCCTTTCTCTTTCTCTCCATTACTTTGTAGGTGACCAAATTAGATCGAGATCCTGCATCAGGCACAGCGTTACAGGAGATAAGCTTCTGGTTAAATTTGGAACGTGCTCTGTACCGCATTCAGGAAAAACGTGAAAGCCCAGAAGTTCTGCTGACTCTGGACATTCTAAAACATGGCAAACGTTTTCATGCGACTGTCAGCTTTGATACAGACACAGGTAAAATACTTATTCAATAACATTTTTCACAAACATCCTACAGAACATTAAGCTGCTACAAGATTTGAACATTGTGGTACAAAGAACCATGCTGTTTAGAGGAACCTTGGACTAGTTACAAATACAGATTTTGGTCAATGAAATGAAAAATTATGTTCAAAATCTTTTCCATTTAGGTCTGAAACAGGCACTGGAAACTGTGAATGACTATAATCCACTGATGAAAGACTTCCCACTGAATGACTTGCTGTCTGCTACGGAGTTGGACAAAATCAGGCAGGCCCTTGTTGCAATATTTACCCATTTGAGAAAAATCAGGAACACAAAATACCCTATCCAAAGGGCATTGCGTTTAGTGGAGGCTATTTCAAGAGATCTGAGCTCTCAGTTGCTTAAAGTGTTGGGAACCAGAAAACTGATGCATGTTGCCTATGAAGAATTTGAAAAGGTGTGTTCATGGTTTTGTCATAACTGGTTGCTGTGTTTTTGCATTGGACAGTGACTTTCAGGAAGCATTTAATTTGGGAGCTAAAGTTCCTGTTCTAAAACTTTTTTCAGGTAATGGTTGCATGCTTTGAGGTATTCCAAACCTGGGATGATGAGTATGAGAAGCTACAAGTTCTGCTGAGAGATATCGTGAAAAGAAAAAGGGAAGAGAACCTGAAGATGGTGTGGCGCATCAATCCTGCTCACAGGAAACTCCAGAGTCGTCTTGATCAAATGAGGAAATTCAGACGTCAGCATGAGCAGCTGAGGGCAGTCATTGTGAGAGTTTTGCGACCTCAGGTAATCTTGGTTGTTACCAAACAGAAAATCTATGTGGCTTCTTCAAGAGTGTTACTATTGCTTGAAGTTACCAGCGCAATAGTAATGTAATGTTCAATTTCCATGTCTGCTTCCAAAACGAGTTTAGTTTTGAACCCTTGCTAATAGGCTTAGCTTTAATTCTGACTTACATTGTGTAATACATGCTCATGTTAATAAACACAGCAAGTCTAGACATAACACAGAGGAGATTAATAAGTGTTTAAATCCTTGAACTTGGCTAAACCACAGTGGAAAATGAGCTTATGCTGCACAGTAACGGAAGTTTGTAAAGTAACTGTGTTGCCCTGTTCCTACTGGAAGTTAAATCTGAAGCATGACCAAAAGTTTGTTAAAAATTTATCACTGATTGTTAGGGGTTTTTTGCAATGTTTTTTGGAACCAACTGTATTTTGCTACTTCCTGGGAAATTCTGAAGTGTCTGACTCACTAAACTGTGATTCTAATGTAGGTAACTGCTGTTGCCCAGCAAAATCAAGGAGAGGTACCTGAACCACAGGATATGAAAGTAGCAGAAGTCCTTTTTGATGCTGCAGATGCTAATGCAATTGAAGAAGTCAATCTTGCTTATGAGAATGTTAAGGAAGTGGATGGATTAGATGTTTCCAAAGAAGGTACAGAAGCCTGGGAGGCAGCAATGAAGCGCTATGATGAAAGAATTGATAGAGTTGAAACAAGAATAACAGCCCGTTTGAGAGACCAGCTTGGTACAGCAAAGAATGCCAATGAAATGTTCAGAATCTTCTCCCGGTTTAACGCCTTGTTTGTGAGACCTCACATTCGTGGTGCCATTCGTGAATACCAAACACAATTGATCCAGCGTGTGAAAGATGATATTGAGTCTCTTCATGACAAGTTTAAAGTGCAATACCCACAGAGTCAAGCGTGTAAAATGAGTCACGTTCGTGACTTGCCTCCTGTGTCTGGGTCTATTATTTGGGCAAAACAGATTGACAGGCAGCTTACTGCTTACATGAAGCGTGTGGAGGATGTCCTTGGCAAAGGCTGGGAGAACCATGTAGAAGGTCAGAAGCTAAAGCAGGATGGAGATAGCTTCCGCATGAAGCTCAACACTCAAGAGATCTTTGATGATTGGGCAAGAAAAGTTCAGCAGCGCAACCTTGGTGTGTCTGGTCGCATTTTCACCATAGAAAGCACTCGTGTTCGAGGTCGAACTGGAAATGTCCTGAAACTGAAAGTCAACTTTCTCCCAGAAATAATTACACTTTCAAAAGAAGTCCGAAACCTGAAGTGGCTTGGTTTCCGTGTCCCACTAGCAATTGTCAACAAAGCTCACCAAGCAAACCAGCTCTATCCATTTGCTATTTCTCTCATTGAAAGTGTCCGCACATACGAGCGAACATGTGAGAAAGTAGAAGAGCGTAATACTATCTCACTGCTGGTTGCTGGCTTGAAGAAAGAGGTGCAGGCTTTGATTGCAGAAGGAATTGCACTCGTGTGGGAATCATACAAACTTGATCCGTATGTACAGCGCTTAGCTGAGACTGTCTTCAGTTTCCAGGAAAAGGTTTGTGTTATCTTTCAAATTCTGCAAAAGTTTTACATTTGTAGTTCAGTAATGTGTGGTTATCCAAAAGTGTCATTGGATAGCTGAGAACCAGTTCTGCAGCTCTTGGGTTAAGTAGCTGATTGAGTCAGCACAAACTGGCCAACTGGCTATATTTTAGTAGTGCTAAAATTGCTATTAGCAGTACTATTTTCATTTGATATTGCTAAAATTGATTGATTGCTGCATCCAAATAAAGACATGTGATTAACCATTACTGAATAATTATTGTTTCCTTGATCTAACCTGTCAAACATCCCATTTTTCCTAAACTATCTCAGGTGGATGATCTGCTCATTATTGAAGAGAAGATAGACCTGGAAGTCAGATCGTTGGAAACATGCATGTATGATCACAAGACTTTCTCTGAAATCTTGAACAGAGTTCAGAAAGCTGTGGATGATTTGAATCTTCATTCATACTCAAATTTGCCAATCTGGGTCAATAAGCTGGATATGGAGGTAGGTTTCAGATTGAGGAGTAGTATATGTGTAGAGGTAACATTTTATTCAGGTGCAAAATATATTTTGATTATTCTGTTTGTAGTCGCCCAGGGGGAAATTCTCATTCCCTGAAAATTTCAGTGCATTTTTGGTATGCAGAAGATGCAAGACCTGTGTTGGGGTTTTTTTGCTGTTGATTTTTGGGATCAGTTAATTCAGAGGGAGTTTGTCTTTTGAAGAAAAAGGTTTGATATGGCTTGACTGCCTAGAAGATGCTGGGGAGCAAGGTAGATACAGGGTGGTGGAAATTTGCTGTCCTGGTAGCAAACTTGCAAACAAGCAAAGACTTGTTACCATCATATTGTTTGGTTCTGCCTGTTAAGCTTCAGGTTATTGGTCACTAAGCCAACTTCAATACAGTTAAAATGGTTTAATTACATTGAAGTCCATAAGGACCAGGAGAAGCTTTGAATAACATTCAGTGAAAATCTACCAAAACTCCTAAACCTCTTTAATCAGAGAATAGTTTGGCTTGGTAGAGACCTTAAAGATCATCTAGTTGCAGCCCCCATGTCATGGGCAGTGATGCTACTGATTGAGTAGCTCAAAGCCCCATCCACCTTGGCCTCGAACACTTCCAGGGATGGGGCATCCACAACTTCCCTGGGCAATGTGTTCCAGTGCCTCACCACCCTCACAGTGAAGAATTTTTTCCTAATACCTAGTCTAAACCTCCTCTCAGTTATCCCCTGTCTTATTGCTACAAGCCCTAGTAAATAGCCCCTCTCCAGCTCTCTTCTGGTAAACCCTTTCTGGTGCTAGAATGGCTTAGTAAAGGAGCACTTGGTTCATCGAGGTGCTGTAGTGTGCCTGGTGTCAGAATATATTGATAGCAGGGATCTTCGTGCAGTGAATCTGCAGGTTTTTCCTCCAATATGCCTTATTTTCTTTAGATTGAAAGAATCCTGGGTGTTCGTTTGCAAGCTGGACTGAGGGCCTGGACCCAGGTTCTTCTAGGACAGGCAGATGACAAAGCAGAAGTTGACATGGATACAGATGCTCCTCAAGTGAGCCATAAGCCTGGTGGTGAACCCAAGATCAAAGTAAGTTTTCCTGTGGTTTTGGGGGGTTTTTTTGCATTAGATTTTGTTGGTTGGTTGGTTGGTTTTTTTCTTATTGTCAATTAATTAATGCAGAAATTATTTCTGGGGTTTATGTGGAAGATAAATATTTATTCTGCATCTCTTTTTGGAGAAATACTTTCCTCTTCCTATTTAAGTGCAAGTTGGTTTTTGAAAAGCGCTTCTTGAAGTCCAGAATTCTTGTCTGTATGTAGCAGTACCTGCCAGTAAAACTGGGTGTTTTTACTGCTTTTGCAGAACATTGTACATGAACTAAGAATAACCAACCAGGTGATATACTTGAATCCACCAATTGAAGACTGTAGATACAAACTTTACCAAGAAATGTTTTCTTGGAAGATGGTAATCCTGTCACTGCCAAGAATTCAAAGTCAGAGATACCAGGTAAGTGTAATGAAGCTGTATCTAAGTCTGTGCAATTGCTTTCACCTAGTAATTAATTATCCTCAGTATATTAGTGTCTTGCTCTAAAACCAAAACTGAGTGCTCTGGAAATTCATGTATATCACGAGTATAACTGTGGTTCTTAGGTTGGGGTGCATTATGAGCTGTCTGAGGAAGAGAAATTCTATCGTAATGCATTGACAAGAATGCCCGATGGCCCTGCAGCTCTGGAGGAGTCATACTCAGCTGTCATGGGAATTGTGACTGAAGTGGAACAGTATGTCAAGGTAGGAGGCTGACAGGATATAATGGTACCGCTGAAATGAACATGGACTTTCAGTTTTCCTGGGGGTTAGAGGGAAATGCATCTTTTGGAATATGCTGGAGAAGTTCTGAACATTGTGAAATACCTCCATTAGGTTTGGCTGCAGTACCAGTGTCTGTGGGATATGCAGGCTGAAAATATATACAACCGTCTTGGAGAAGACCTGAATAAGTGGCAGGCCCTTTTAGTTCAGATAAGAAAGGCAAGAGGAACATTTGACAATGCAGAAACCAGAAAGGAGTTTGGGCCTGTTGTCATAGACTATGGCAAGGTAAGAAACTGTAATTATTTTTTGTGATAAATGCCTTGAATTTCAGAATGGGTGTATAACAGAAAATAGCATGGATGACATATAACTATTATGTAACATTATTCACTTGTAGGTACAATCAAAGGTGAACTTGAAGTATGACTCCTGGCACAAGGAAGTGCTTAGCAAATTTGGCCAAATGCTTGGTCAGAATATGACAGAGTTTCATTCACAAATTTCGAAGGTAAGAGAAGTCTTAATTCCAGTTTTTCACTTTCAGATTAACTGTTGTGGAATGCTAAAACACTGATTTGTGCCTTTAACAGTCCCGTCAAGAGCTGGAGCAGCATTCCGTGGACACTGCTAGCACATCAGATGCTGTGACATTCATCACATACGTGCAGTCCTTGAAACGTAAAATCAAACAGTTTGAAAAGCAAGTTGAGGTATGTTTGTTGTCTTTTGCTAATGATTCTGACTTGTGGAAGTGTCAGGCTTAGCTCTTAAGATGCAGATTCATGATATTCAGGTTCTCTTAAAAACAGACTTGAACTTCATATTCTGAAGAATCCTGTGAGCTTTATAGTGAGCACTTATTAAAGTATGTTTATTTAGTCTTGAACTTAAGTTTTGTCTTTTTAACTCAAAACCACTGTGTCTTGTAGCTTTATCGCAATGGTCAGCGCTTGCTTGAGAAACAAAGGTTCCAGTTTCCTTCCTCTTGGCTGTACATTGACAACATTGAAGGAGAATGGGGTGCCTTTAATGACATTATGCGTAGGAAGGATTCTGCCATTCAACAACAAGTAGCAAATCTGCAGATGAAAATAGTTCAAGAGGATCGTGCAGTGGAGAGCCGAACAACTGACTTGCTGACAGACTGGGAGAAAACAAAGCCTGTAACAGTAAGTAGTGATTATTAATATTCAGTGAATGAGGTAGATTTTCTGCATTCAGTAAGAAGTAGGGAGGGTTTTTTTATGCTTTTTTTGCAGTTTTTCATTTTAGGTGATAGTAAAAGTATTTTTAAGCATTCTATAATAACCTATCAGTGTGTTGATTTTTGGCAATAGTTGCAGAGGGAAATTTACCCTTAAAACATAGGACTCTGTGAGGTGCAGAAAAGTAAATTACTTCAGTAACTAACAGAGCTTTGTCTGAAACAAGTATATGTCAGAGGTATGCATGTAGGAGGATACAGAAGCAAGCTGCTTTTTGCCTTTTTTTGTTTTCCTGAAGTGCTTTTTAGTAAAGCCAAAAACTGCATGTAAAAATGAAATAAGACTTACTGTGGACAAGTATGTTGTCTTATTGTCAGCAAAATGGAAATGGAAAAACAATGAGACAAACCAACATTTATATTTCGTCCGCGCTTTTAACTTGCCTTCAGCATAACCGTAGGATTGTTGGATTAATGTGTCCCATGTAAACTTCAGGGAAATCTGCGTCCAGAAGAGGCTCTTCAGGCTCTTACCATTTACGAAGGAAAATTCGGCAGGCTGAAAGATGACCGTGAGAAGTGTGCAAAGGCCAAGGAAGCTCTGGAACTAACAGATACAGGACTGCTGAGTGGCAGTGAAGAGCGTGTCCAGGTACAACCTGCTCATGCACTTTCTCAGCAGTTTGGGATAAAAATGTTTCAGTTCCATCATTTTCTCCCTCGGGAGAGTAACTTGTAGTGTGTGCTGTACTAACATCAGGGCACGGTCTCCACACTGACTCAGTTCTAGCCTTCACGGGTTGTCTGTGATCTCTTCCTCAACTGTCTTATTCTTTTGAAACTATTATGTGAACTGAGATGGAAAAGCCTCATCTTGGTCACTTGCAGTTGCAGTTCTGTTGAATTGGCAAGCTATCTGAAGGTTTTTGATGGATTAGAAGTATCTTGTTTAACTCACCCATGCTAATTTCTTCAAAGAAATTAGGAATAACTGCTGATGTTTGATGCATTCTTTAATACAGGTAGCCCTTGAAGAGCTGCAGGATCTCAAAGGTGTCTGGTCTGAACTCTCTAAGGTCTGGGAACAGATCGATCAAATGAAAGAACAACCCTGGGTCTCAGTACAGCCTCGCAAGGTACTTCACTTTTGTGTACATGAACAATATAACTGCCACAAGTATATGCAAATTAGAAATTAGACCTCTTGAGGCAGACATGCTCAGTTGTCAGTCTGGATCGGTTTTTGTGTTTAGATACCTTTTTCAGTTTCTGAAGCTAAGCTAAAAAATATTCACAGGATTGTCATAATTTACGTAATCTTACAGGGGATTTATGCAGTTTCTGTAGTTTTGAGATTGGACTGCATCTACAGAGAGGAAACTGCTGTTTTTAAATAGGCTGTTGAACCTCATTAGGGAAACTTCATTTTACAGTTGGGTAAATACCATCAATTTTAGTTCAGTGCTCAGGAAGTAAAGAGCAGAAAGAACACAAATCTATAAACTAACTGCCTGTGACCAGACTACATCATAAATCTCAATCAGACCAATAAAATTACATTCTCAACTGTAGAGTAACCACATCTTATGGGGCAAATATGAACAACACTTAAAAGAGCCATCCTGTTGCTAATGTCTCTTTAGAGACAGTTTTCTGTAACAGATACGTAGGCAACTTGTATGATTATGTGCACAGGACTTGTAGAGAAAGATTTCATTGCTTTTATGTTACTGACAGCTTCGACAAAACTTGGATGGTCTGCTGAACCAACTGAAAAACTTCCCTGCCCGCTTGCGACAGTATGCCTCCTATGAGTATGTTCAGAGACTTTTGAAGGGCTACATGAAGGTGAGGTACACTCATTTCTAAAGTGCATGTATTTTTTATTCAGGTTCAAAGATGTAACTTGGTTTCTTGTCTTCTATAGATAAACATGTTAGTTATCGAACTGAAATCTGAGGCACTTAAAGACCGACACTGGAAACAACTGATGAAGAGGCTTCACGTTAACTGGGTTGTCTCAGAATTGACCCTGGGCCAGATCTGGGATGTCGATTTACAGAGAAATGAAGCAATTGTCAAAGATGTTCTGCTTGTAGCTCAGGGAGAGATGGCTTTGGAAGAGTTCTTGAAACAGGCTAGTATCAGCTCTTTTGTGTATGCGTGTAATAGCAGATCAGAGGGTTGCTGTTAGGTGGCTACTTGGGTAGGAAGCTTGTCACTCTAAGCTGTTGAAACAAGTGCCAAGATTCCATGGAATGCTCTGTTTTGGGGAACAGTTTAAAGCTATGGAAACTTCCTCTGATGAAACTTGCATTATTTGGGAAAAGCAGTTCTTGGTAGTGACTTCAAAGACCCCACCTTGAACTGCATCATAATCTCAATATTTCTAACAAAAGCTTGAGTGTAAACCCAGAATCTTTGGGTAAAAATAAAATCTGATTACTCTAATACATTTCAACTTTGTAACTATATTGGAGCAGAAATTACTGATGTCATATCTTAAACATCTTTTTCTTCAGATAAGAGAAGTGTGGAACACTTACGAACTGGACTTGGTGAATTACCAGAACAAGTGTCGTTTGATTCGTGGATGGGATGACCTTTTCAACAAAGTCAAGGAGCACATTAACAGCGTGTCTGCTATGAAGCTGTCACCATACTACAAGGTAAAATGGAGAACAAAGCTAAAGAACTTTTGTTTATTTCTGCCTTCCTCTTTTGTTTAGTTTATACTTTTGTCAGCAGGGACTATATTTACTACTTAAAGTTGACAGACTGTAAATTGTATATGCATACTTTGTAACTCTCAAAAAATGTTTTCTCTCATGATTATTAGTAGTCAAACACTTGATAATATTAAAATGAATGTTAATGCAGTGTTTAAACTTCAGGTGTTTGAGGAAGATGCCCTTAGCTGGGAAGATAAGCTGAACCGTATCATGGCACTCTTTGATGTCTGGATAGATGTCCAAAGGCGATGGGTTTACCTGGAGGGTATCTTTACTGGCAGTGCAGACATCAAGCACTTGCTGCCTGTGGAGACCCAGCGGTTCCAGAGGTAACTTTTTAATTGTTTTGTTCTTTTCTTGCCTGCCGTGGGGCACCATGTGGGCCGGCCTTCATGACTCACCGTAGCACTCTCTGAGTTGAAATACTGACTGTGTTCTTACCTGATCCAGCTGGATTACAGCTGCTGTAGATGAAAGTTCATCAAGCAAAGAGGTGCAACTATGACAGAAAAGGGTTTATCATAAACAGGCTGATGTATAATTTTTAGACGATGGTTGGGACTCAGGTGGTTTTCCTTAGTACTTCATGTCAGCTACTTCAAGGGTTTTTCTGGCATTGTGGCTGCAACAAACAGGCTGATTTCCGTCACTGCAGCCTTTAATCTCACCCTTTAAACATTGTTTACTTCCTCTCTCTTAAGTTGGTCTGATCACACTTACTCATTCCACACACTTCCAGTTAGATCAAAGAATCAGATTTATACATCTCTTCAGGAAGTAAAGAAAAGTAGACCTTCTACTCTGGAACTGGTAGATTGAACACTGCAAAGAAGTTGCAAGTTGTTATGGGCTTGAGGTAGATAAAGAGGTACTTGGAGAATTTAGGTTTGTGTTCCCTAGAGCCACTGCAGCCATTACAGGTGGAGTGGTCATTTAGAGATAAATAACTTCAGTGTTCTGCAGGCCTGTGGTTACTGAGTTTGCAGTAATGTATTGTGTTATTTTACTTGCAGCATCAGCACTGAATTTTTGGCACTCATGAAAAAGGTGTCCAAATCTCCGCTTGTGATGGATGTTCTTAACATTCAAGGTGTGCAGAGATCACTAGAGAGACTGGCAGACTTACTTGGGAAGATACAGAAAGCACTGGGAGAATACTTGGAAAGGGAGAGATCCTCTTTCCCTCGGTAAGAAGTTGACTCTTGCAGTAGTCTGATGTTTCTGTGCAGGAATTGGTGTACTGCTCTGTAAAGCCTCTGCCAGTTCTTCTGTGTTGCCTATGTATGAGATGTTACGACCATTTAAATCTGAATTGTCTACATACAGAATTCAATTAGAGCTACTTCTCAGGAAATGGGAATGACACTTCCCTTACTTGCCCGTCTGTGTCTGGTTGCAGGATGTGGATATTGTCTAAGAAACTATTGCAGTTGATTCTGTAAACTTAAGAGGTTCTTCTGCCATTTGATTGAAGGATGGTGTCTAAATTGTCACAGTCCAGTATTTAGGTCATTGATTTTGACTTACCTCAACTAATTTGTCACTTAGCATGAGATAATAAGGGTGAGGGGGGGTACTGAGTGGGAGTTCTCCCTGGCTGATGGGCGATTCAATCTCAAACTCTGCTATGGGTATTTCAGAGATGGATAAGTAAAGAAAATGATCCACAGTATAGAGCATGTATACACTTCCATATGGTACAGACCATTTGAACTTAATCGTAGCACTGAGGTATAACTGCTGGCAAGTTTATGAGTCATGCAGTCTTGCAATGTTGGGAAAATGGTTGTCAATTATGTCTGTTAGTAGTGGCCATGGATGAAGCATAAATCATAAATTAAAAATGATGGTTGGAGTTCTGATACAGATCTAATTTTATGTGATTAATAGGTTCTACTTCGTTGGTGATGAAGACTTGCTTGAAATCATTGGAAACAGCAAAAATGTTGCTAAGTTGCAGAAACACTTCAAGAAAATGTTTGCTGGAGTTTCTAGCATTATTCTCAATGAAGACAATTCTGTGGTTCTTGGGATATCCTCACGTGAAGGAGAGGAGGTATAGCTGCAGTATTTCTTTCTAAATAAAATTCTGAAAATAGGTAAATGTGGACTGACTTAAACCTTTAATTCTTGCAGGTGCTGTTCAAAACACCTGTCTCCATCACAGAACATCCCAAGATCAATGAGTGGCTCACTCTTGTTGAAAAAGAAATGAGAGTGACCCTTGCTAAATTGCTTGCGGAGTCTGTTACTGAAGTAGAAATCTTTGGAAAAGCAACTTCAATTGATCCAGCAGTCTACATCTCTTGGATTGACAAATACCAGGTATTAATGTGGAACACTTAAATAATACTGCAGCTTGGTTACCTCAGCTAGGAAAACTATCTGATGAGGGTTTTTTTACACAGGCTCAGCTTGTTGTACTGTCAGCCCAGATTGCATGGTCTGAGAATGTAGAGTCAGCCCTCAATGGTGGAGGCGGGGACAACAGTCCTCTCCAGTCTGTGCTAGCCAATGTTGAGGTCACACTCAACGTCCTGGCAGACTCTGTGCTGATGGAGCAGCCACCCCTTCGCAGAAGGAAACTGGAGCACTTGGTAAGTAAAAACCTCCTTTCATCTCTGGGGTTTAGAGGTGAGCATTTTTAAATTTTAATGAAAAAATTGATCTGTCTAAGACTTATTATTCCTCTAGGAAAAGGTTTTATACGATTTAAGCAATTACATTAAGGCCTGATCCTTAATGTAGGTGGTAGTAGTTTTTCACTCTAGTCAGCTTAATGCCTGATAGCATATTACAGGCTAGCTCAGTGAATTGACCTTCAAACGAGATCTTGCAGGTATGGAAGTTACTGATTTTTTCATTCAAATGTGAAATACGTCATTAAACTGGTTATTATTATAATCATAATATGCTTTTGTTTTTAGATAGGGATTGGGGGTGGGGGAGAGTTAAAATCATCCTGGGTTATTTCTAGAGGGAAATACATGATTTCTGGCAAGTAAAATACCGAGTTCAGTAGTGTAATGGATTAACAGGCTAAGTGGACCAGAGTGCTTTGCTGTAAACTAGGAAAGTCATTACCAGTAGGCACCATGGTTAGTTTTGGCTTTGTAGCAACAGATTTTTAAAGCAGAGACTGGTTTTAGGTCATGATGAGTGATGGCAATTCACTGTGCCAGTCTGAGAAGCTGTAGGATTCCTGTGTTTATTAGCCTGTCTATATTGGCTTGTATTGCTGTGGTCTTAAGGAGTTAACTTCATTCTCTAGATCACTGAGTTGGTGCACCAGAGAGATGTTACAAGATCACTGATTAAAAGCAAGATCGACAACTCCAAGTCCTTCGAATGGCTCAGCCAGATGCGGTTCTACTTTGACCCAAAGCAGACAGATGTGTTGCAACAGCTCTCCATTCAGATGGCAAATGCCAAGTTCAACTATGGTTTTGAGTACCTCGGGGTTCAGGATAAGCTGGTGCAGACTCCTCTCACTGACCGCTGCTACCTGACAATGACACAAGCCCTGGAGGCAAGACTTGGAGGATCACCATTTGGTAAGTTTGTGAGACAAGTGTATAAAATTCTTATCTTTTCTAATATATATGAGAATGAGTGGTCTAGGTCGCTTAAAGAATCACCAGTGAGGTATCAGCAAAGGCAGGTTTAATATGAATTTGTAAAAGCACAACAAATTCTATGGCAAGGTTCATTCTCATACTTACTATATAGATAAAGCACACAAGGAAAAATCTGATTAAAAGCAATCTGAAATGGTTTATGTGGAGACTGGGGACACAGAAGGATATGCAGACATAACAGTAAGGGATGCAAAGGGGTAAGGGAGACTGCCATTGGGTCAAAAGGGTCAGAGTGGACTCCATTGCCAGACTTAGCTTCAGACTGAATCAAGTTTAGGTCCAAAGGATTTAGCAACACTTCACTACCTAATCAATACAATAATAGGAGTACTTGAACAGTTGATTAATTTAAAACAAAATGATTCAGTAGAATTTTCTGTAAGCAGAGCAGTAACTTGACAAAAAGTTTAGCTTAATTATAGACCTAAATCGGCAACACTCATAAGGCACACAGACATGTGCAAATGTATACCTATGAAAAATTCCCCTTGAATTCCATGAAATACATCAGATGCCTTTGCATCTCTCCCCAAATGACAGGTTGGGTCTCAAGGAGTGGGGGGTATCAGCCCAGTTTCAGCTGTAGATTCAGTTGTCAGTTTTCAATGGCAGTCTTCCATTGCAAACTGGAGAGATCACAAGCTCCAAGAGGCATCCCACTGGGAGGGAGATCCTGGTCACAGCCCACTGCAGTCCAGAAGATCTCAAAGGGTCTTAGGACCACTGTTTATAGAGTTGCAAAATTATTGGCTTTAGTCATCACTAAATTTCCATCCTGGCCACAATCCAAGTTGGTTACTGGAATTTTCCTTGAAAAGTCCAACAATAAAAATATTATTCTACTTGGTCTGTTGTTCAGACAGAAAAATGTAAGTCTCAAGGCTATTAATTAAAAAACAGGAGCTCATTAGGACACAGAGGTTGTGGGAGCAGACAGGGTTTCTGATAAGCTCAAGGGCACCTAACTGGTGCCGTTAACGTAGGCCAAGGCCTAACAAGCATTCCTGAGACTGTAGTGTGGCCTGGGATGGTGTTTCAAGGGTGGACGGGGGAAAGGATGTGCACTCCCACAATACAGTGTTAATGTAAACATGCAGAACACTTATAACTAAGATACCAAAGAACAAAATGGTCTTTTGGGGGAAGTCGAAACAGTTTTAGATTTCAGTTGAACCCTCTTGAACAGGCACCTTCAGAATCTGCATGGTGGCAGATTGCATGAGTTGGCAGTGCTGCTCAGATAATAAACACTAAAGCATGTCCATCCCATTTCAAAAATAGGTCCTGCTGGTACTGGTAAAACAGAATCTGTTAAAGCTCTTGGGCATCAGCTTGGCCGCTTTGTGTTGGTTTTCAACTGTGACGAAACATTTGACTTCCAGGTAAGCTGTTTGACTAAAACAATGTAGTCTTTGTTAACAAGCAGTAGGAATCTCTTGACCTCTGAAACAGCCAGCCGTGTTTATTTTCAAGATGATTATCTATAAGTCTTAACTGAGCTGGTACCTGCGGGTCATATAGAAGCTCTGTAACAAAAAAATGCCTAAAGCAGAAGTGGGATGGAACATTGCTAGAGCAGAGGTTCTGGGTTTTTTGAACAGGTAGTTCTGTAACAGCAAATGGAGGGAAAGGAAGAGGAATTACAGGGCAGGGGCTTAGGACTGGTTTTAGGAAACTAACTTTTAAACTATGATGTTTGTATTGGTAATACTGGTTTAATGAGGAACAGATGAGAGTGTGAGACTGCTGAAGTAGCTGCACTATTACCAAATTATCCTTTACCACACAGCTGTGCAGTTTATCTCAGCATGTGAAGAATTCTTCAAAACTAAGAAAATTTATACAGATATTTGAAGATAATGACGTCTTCAAACTGAGAACCAGATGAAATGATTCTGTAAACTGTAACACAGCAAATTGTCTTCAAATGAAAACTTTGGTCAAGTGTACAGATAAAAACCAATATAAAACACGGACAAGGAATCACTAAACTTTTCGGACTCTGCCAGGTTGCCTGTGTGCGGTTTTTTTCTGTACAGCTGTATTTTGACCAGATCAGGATTCCATTTAGCCAGCATTTGGCTCGTAGGGGTGACTGTAAGAAAATACTTAGGGAGTATTAAAATCACAGATAATGTGATCCTTCCTTGCCCCAGCTCCCTTCCTCCCTCTGACAGTTAAGAGGATCAGGATGTCCCAGTGGAAATGTGTTACTCTGTTCATGCTCCAGTGAACCTTTCTTCATGTGCCATTTCTCCCCTTAAATCCACTTGCACACTTGGTTCTATAACACCTTTACCAAATTGTTCCACTGTGCACTGTTACTATGCCCTTCATGAGAAAGCACCTTCTTTTTGTCTTTTTTTAGTGATTCCTATGTTCTTGTAGTAGAAAAGACAGTGAATAATTGATTCCTATTCGTCTGAAACTAGTAGATTCTAGACCTCCGTCATATTCCCTCATATTGCCTTCTACAGAATCTTACCTTAGAGGTTGTTCTTTATGTGGAAAGGTTATCATACTCTGGCTATCCAATTTCCTCTTCTGAAATGTTTTGTAATTCTTGTATCTTCCTTGTGATAAAGGACTAGAACTGCGTCTGATATTAATGGTATCAGCAAACAAAACATTATGCAGTGGACTTAGTTTGCCTGTTTTGGAACACACTGCAGTACAGTATTGAGTAATAGAGAGCTATGGTCGTCTCCCGTGGTTCTGTGAAGCAGTGAAAGCTGAACATCAGAACCCTTTCATAACTCCTACAGTACTACAAATACAGCAACCTACAAATAAACACAGCTTCTTCCTGCCTTGGATGCACTGTATAAAGTGTTCTCTGCTTCCTTTGCTGATGCAATTGAGTGAATTTTCCCCTCTCCGTGCAGGCAATGGGACGCATCTTTGTGGGACTTTGCCAAGTGGGTGCATGGGGCTGCTTTGATGAGTTCAACAGACTGGAGGAGCGAATGCTCTCTGCAGTTTCACAGCAAGTTCAGTGCATCCAGGAAGCCTTGCGGGAGCATTCCAACCCCAACTATGACAAGAGTATGTAATTCTTCTCTAATATCCTTCATGCTGTTTTGCTGCTCAGCTACATTTCTTGGAAATAATGCAAGGATGAAGCTACTTTATGTCAAAACTTAAATATTTGATGTAACTTTCAGCTGGTAGAAATTTATGTTGTTTGAGTTGCTGTACTGGAGAACCTGCTGTCCATTACTATAGGAAACTAAAATAGAATAAAGTATGACTTTTCTCAGAGTGATTGATTACTGAATCAGGTATAACTAAATGCACTCTCTTTTCAGCTGCAACACCCATTACCTGTGAGCTGCTGAACAAACAAGTCAAAGTGAGCCCTGACATGGCTATCTTCATCACCATGAATCCTGGCTATGCAGGCAGATCTAATCTGCCTGACAATTTGAAGAAGTTGTTCCGTAGCTTGGCAATGACAAAACCAGACCGTCAGTTGATTGCCCAGGTCATGTTGTACTCCCAAGGTTTCCGTACAGCTGAAGTTCTTGCCAATAAGATAGTACCATTCTTCAAGTGAGTAACAAGTTTGGCTTCAGTCAGTAACAATAGAACTTACTGTTCAAAGCTGTAATATTCTTTGCAACTCACTAAGCACAATTGTGCAGCAATCATTTCAAGCAAAATTTTCCAGTAAAGAATGGTGCTTACTGAGTGTTATGTTGGTTCATACTGAGAATCAAATTGTATTTTGTTTCTTGCTTCTTAGGCTTTGTGATGAACAGTTGTCCTCCCAAAGTCACTATGATTTTGGCCTGAGAGCACTGAAGAGTGTGCTGGTTAGTGCAGGTAATGTGAAGAGGGAGAGGATTCAGAAGATAAAGCGGGAGAAAGAAGAGCGTGGTGAAGTTGTTGATGAGGGAGAAATTGCTGAGAACTTGCCAGAGCAAGAGGTAATGTGTGTGCAAAGTCTACTTCTGTGATAGATGATGCACACTAAACAAAGAAAGTAACCCTTCAGTGTTTACCATTTAGTATTAAGCCATGTGAACATTATAATGTTAGTTACCAAAGGTAATTTGATAGCTTAGAATCACCAAGTTAAACATGTTTTCCAAGTCCCTGAATCGTAGTGGAAAATTCATTCCTGTGAGGTGGTGCATCCATGACACTGCTGCTCAGCATCTCAGCAATTAATGCCAAGGGCATAATGAAGAGACATAAGAAACCAGACTTGTATAAGCTGAAAATCAATAGGAAATCACTGGGTAGTTCTAAAGTTGAAACCCCATCAGTGGTTGTTTTGACTAAGACAACCCTGGTCTGGTACTTAATCAGTAAAGTATTTAGTGAAGTATTCCTTGTCAAACACGTTTGGTGAAGTGAACTTAACAAAAAAATCTTAAATGAAACGTGACTGTCTCTCTCTGCAGATCCTGATCCAAAGTGTATGTGAAACTATGGTACCAAAGCTGGTTGCAGAAGACATTCCACTGCTGTTCAGTCTCCTTTCTGATGTATTCCCTGGAGTACAGTATCACCGTGGAGAGATGACAGCCTTGAGAGAGGAACTTAAGAAAGTGTGTCAGGAAATGTACCTTACGTATGGTGATGGAGAAGAAGTTGGTGGCATGTGGGTTGAAAAGGTAGAATCTCAAACTGAAAATGTGGAATTGAAGTTTATGTATAAGACTGAATTTCCTTTTATATTATGAAAGGTGGAAAGCTTTTAAATTTTTCTTGTCTTAAACAAACAGTACCTAAAAGCTTAGATTAACTGCTGAAGTTAATTGGTACATTATTTTTTGTGTCACAGGTTCTTCAGCTGTATCAGATTACACAGATAAATCATGGTTTGATGATGGTTGGTCCCTCTGGAAGTGGAAAGAGCATGGCTTGGAGAGTACTTCTGAAGGCGCTTGAACGTCTGGAGGGTGTGGAAGGTGTCGCTCACATTATAGATCCAAAAGCAATCAGCAAAGATCACCTCTATGGTACTTTAGATCCAAACACCAGGGAATGGACAGATGGCTTGTTTACACATGTCCTGAGAAAGTAAGTCTTTAATAACACAAATTCAAAGTGGCTGGTACATTTGTGCCAAGGACAATCTCACCTTGCTGAGTCTTAATTCTCTACTTCAATGAATATTTCCTTTAATACAGAATCATAGACAACGTGAGAGGTGAACTACAAAAACGTCAGTGGATTATCTTTGATGGTGATGTAGACCCTGAATGGGTTGAGAACTTGAACTCTGTTTTGGATGACAACAAACTTCTGACTCTGCCAAATGGAGAACGTCTCAGCCTCCCACCAAATGTAATGTTACTTTTTTTACATTATGTTTATGTGCTGTATATAAGCTTGTTAGTTTAATATGTACTAGTGCTGTCCCTCTTTCTCATCGCAAGCAAAGTAATACTGAGTTCAGACTGTGGTTTGCTGGAGTAAGGAGTTTTTGTGGAAACATTCCATGTTACACTTACTCTGACCCTGTAAGACAAAACGTAAATTAAGTCTTACGGTAAACATCAGTAATGATGAACTTACCTTAGGACAGTATAATGCTTGTGTTGATTATTCAGTCTAAATGCGAATTTGCATATTTCAAAAGGTCTCTGTTTTTTCAGGGAAAGGGTTTTTGTATTGTTTTGCTCTTGGTTGGCTGTTAAAAACTCTTGTTTTAAATTTCTGTTTTTCAGGTGCGTATCATGTTTGAAGTACAGGATCTGAAATATGCCACTTTGGCGACTGTGTCAAGGTGTGGTATGGTCTGGTTCAGTGAGGATGTTCTCAGTACAGACATGATATTCAATAACTTCCTGGCCAGACTAAGAAGCATTCCTCTGGATGAAGGTGAGGAGGAAGCTCAGCGCCGGCGAAAGGGCAAAGAAGATGAAGGAGAAGAAGCAGCATCCCCGATGTTGCAGGTATAACTTAGATTACATTATGAGATTAAGTAGTAAAAATGCTTGTATCACAGGTACACCATACATAGAATTTGTGACAGCCTATCGTAGAAAAGCTGACTTCCTCTTTAGGTATTTTTTCTTTTTCTGGTTTCTGGTTTGTTTTTGTGGGTTTTTTTAAATATGAAGCATTTCAAACCTTAAACAAAATCATTTCTTTCTGCCTGGTAGTCAAATGAGAAGCAAATGCTTTGAGCAGTGTTTGTCTCCCCCATCAGATTCAGAGAGATGCTGCAACAATAATGCAGCCATATTTCACATCCAATGGCCTGGTAACCAAGGCGCTTGAACACGCCTTCAAGCTGGAGCACATTATGGACCTCACCCGGCTGCGCTGCCTCGGCTCTCTGTTCTCCATGCTGCACCAAGCTTGCCGCAACGTGGCCCAGTACAACGCCAACCATCCCGACTTCCCAATGCAGATAGACCAGCTGGAGCGTTACATCCAGGTAAGTGCCAGCTGCTGTTAAGTGACTCCTGTGTTTGCCTAGATTTGAGTTACTCATTGAGTTTCGTTCCGTTACTCTGAAACCAATAGCTGCTGTTGCTGCTTCTTACAGAGGTACCTGGTGTATGCGATACTCTGGTCCCTTTCTGGAGACAGTCGTTTGAAAATGAGAGCAGAGCTGGGAGAATACATTAGGAGAATCACCACTGTGCCACTGCCAACTGCACCCAACATACCTATAATTGACTATGAGGTAAACATTTCTTGTGCTGGAAGTGTTGCTCTTTCATTTTCTTAAAAGCTTGCTTTAGATTTTGGAGACAAACCTGGAGAATAAACTGCTAGACTATCTTAAATTTTACAGTTTCACAGTTCAGCAAACAAGCTGCTTGTTTAAATAAACACATCAAATACAGCATCACTTTAAAAAATGAATTAAACTAAAGTTGAGCTAGATTACTGTTCTAAATTGTCTGATCATGTTTTTGTGCTCCTAGGTGTCCATTACAGGTGAATGGGTGCCATGGCAATCCAAAGTTCCTCAAATTGAAGTTGAAACACACAAAGTTGCAGCTCCTGATGTTGTAGTGCCAACCCTAGATACTGTTCGCCATGAAGCATTGCTGTACACTTGGCTGGCAGAACACAAACCTCTGGTGCTCTGTGGCCCACCGGGTTCTGGAAAGACCATGACCCTCTTCAGTGCTCTCAGAGCTCTGCCTGACATGGAGGTACACAAGAGTGTGTGTGCGTGTGAATTACAGAGTAGTAGCAAGTCTTTAATCTTCTTAAGATTAAAGATAGCATGGAAATTATTTCCTAGCCAGAACTCAGTGATAGTTTCACCTCAGTCAGTCATGTGTATGTTTAGCAAAAAATAAAAATCACGTTGAGGAGAATAAAATCTCATTTCTCAAGTTCCAGAGGAGCATTCCTGCATTCAGTATTTAAAAACCTGTGCAAATGTTTGAGTAGCTCTCATACTTCTGTGTACTTAGGTGGAGTTAACGCAGTGTGTGTGTGGGGTGGAATGCAACCACATTATGCCCGAAAGCTGTCCCTGGCAGGGGATCAGCCTGGTGGTGCAGTACAGCAGGCTGGCTGGCAGCCTCTCACACCCGTGCCAGTGGCAGGCACTAAGCACACGCTCACACCCTGGCTAGGATCGCTCATGTGTTACCAGAGACAAGGAATCCGAAAGGCTCCTCGTGTAGACCTTTTATTCCGAACAGCACGCACTGCATCGAAGGGAGGTCGGACATGGAAAGAGGAAAGGCCAAACTCCCATGCAGAATGATATGGGGTTACAGAGCCAGTCATCGGAGGGCACAGGGGAGGAGGGACCAGGGTATGCGGGCTAATGGGGATCGTTGGGGGGAGTGGCAAGGGGGCAGGAACCTATAGGGGAAAGCAGTTCTCCTGGATAAGGTAAAAAGGGGTGGAATGGGAGACCAGGACTGCCAGGTAGACACAGTGCCTGGTGGGAAAGGAGCAGGGAGCGAGGCCTTTCCTCTCAGGGGTTGGGCGCTGTCCACCACCAAAGAGGTTCAGAGCTGTCTGGCCCTGAAGCCTCTACCACAACATGGAGTGACAGTTACATGAGGCTGTGATATTCAAAATACAGGGTTGGGCAAGAAGCATTGCTGCGTGGTAAATGGAGAACCTGCAGTGGGAAGCAAGGAGTATGTAGGCTGTATGTACCTGTATATATATGGTAATATACCTGTAATGTGGGTGGTATATGTACTTCCATTGTGAACAGCTGAACATACCTGTTTTCAGGACTCCTGATACACTCTCTTTCAAGCCTTAGTGTATTATAATTTTTTTTTCACTGTTCTCTTTTTAAGGTGGTTGGACTCAACTTTTCAAGTGCTACCACTCCAGAACTGCTGTTGAAAACTTTTGATCACTACTGTGAATACAGGCGTACTCCTAATGGAGTGGTGCTGGCTCCTGTGCAGTTAGGAAAATGGCTGGTGCTGTTCTGTGATGAAATCAACTTGCCAGATATGGATAAGTATGGCACACAGAGAGTCATATCCTTCATTAGACAGGTTTGTTTTTCTTTGTAATCAACTGTATCACAACAGCTACTTTTTAGGGAAATGCAGCGTTCCACTGATTTAATTTTTTTGTTGTTGTTGTTCCAGATGGTGGAACATGGAGGATTCTACCGTACATCTGACCAGACCTGGGTGAAACTGGAGAGAATTCAGTTTGTTGGTGCATGTAATCCACCTACTGATCCTGGAAGAAAACCTCTGTCACACAGGTAATGTGTCTAGTAGATTCTATATAACAACTAAATAGGAGTCAAAACTGAAGCATTGATTTTGTAATCTGTTCTTAATACACTTGTTTGGCAACAGCTGTGCTGAAATTGAGTTCCTTGCTTCTGCACTACCTGCTACTTGGTTCTTATCGTGACAGCCAGGCAGTGGACTCAGTGTTAGGCTTTTGAATCACCTGTCTGAAACACTTCAGAATGCTTTTTGGTCCAAGTCATGAAGGAGCAATCAAACCAACTGCAGTTAACGGCTGATGATTTTGAATCAAGCAGTTACTTAATTCTGGCAAAAGATAATGAAGAGAATACAGATTGTAATTTGACTTTCTGTACTGTGTAATATGCTAATCTTTCAGATTTTTACGACATGTTCCTGTGGTTTATGTGGACTATCCTGGACCAGCTTCACTTACTCAGATATATGGAACATTCAATCGTGCAATGCTGAGGCTGATCCCATCACTTCGCACATATGCAGAACCTCTCACTGCTGCTATGGTAGAATTCTACACAATGTCTCAGGTAACTAGTTAAGTGCAACTCCAAACTCCAGTTGGAAAGCTTCCTTTTATGCTGAATCATTTAACATGCATTGTTTGCCTTTCACATGGATAATATGTGTACAAGAACTCAACCAATTACTTGAGTTCTGGCAAGAATGACTAAATTATGCTGTCAGCGTAATATCTTGCAATGCCAAGGCCTGTACAAAAATATGGTGCAACTTAGAGATAAAATAACTAATTAAGTTTAAATTTTTAGGAGAGATTCACTCAAGACACGCAGCCACACTACATCTATTCACCTCGTGAAATGACTCGGTGGGTGAGAGGTATATTTGAAGCATTAAGACCACTAGAAACCTTACCAGTTGAAGGCCTTATCAGGATTTGGGCCCACGAAGCGTTACGTCTCTTCCAGGACAGGTAAAATAATCGTGAGCTGGGGAGGCAAAACCGTACAGAGTTGAAAATTAATTTTCCCTACTCCTTGCCAGCTTTCATTAGAAGATCAAACTGGAGTGTGTTTCATGTTAAATAGCAGGATTGCCAATGAGAATATTTCCCTTCACTCCAGCTTGACTCTCTTGGGAGTTGTGTCTGTACAAAGCAGAAATATGCTTCAGTCATAGTGCTGCCACGTGATGTGATAATATCTTCCCATTGCAGAGGACTGTACTCACTGGCTTACTTCTTTATCCAGACTTGTGGAAGATGAGGAGAGACGCTGGACTGATGAGAACATTGACATGGTTGCTCTGAAACATTTCCCCAACATTGACAAAGAAAAGGCTATGAGCAGACCTATCTTGTACAGCAACTGGCTGTCAAAGGCAAGTACAAATTAAAAAAAAAAAAAAAGAAATTTAAATACGTTGGATGCAACTGAGTGATGCAGCTCTTATGACTGTATTAAAGTGATAATCAGTGCCCATCATTTTGTTAAATTGATCTCCAGTAAATTTTTACTGCGATTATCTGAAGTGAACTTGGCCACAAAGTTAATAGCTGTTATGCCAGGGATGCTGTTGTAAGAGCTACCATGGGATGTAAAGGCCATATTAAATAATATTTCTCAAGAATAGTGTGACAGTACCAGGTGACAGTTATTCCTTACGTAATCGTTTGGATAAGGCAGTGACCCTTGAGAAATACTGATATTACGCATTTTATGGTGACCTATTTCTTATAATCTGAAGTGATCCATTTGGGCAACCTGTACAAATCCCAGTGGGTCGAGGCAAAAGTCCACCTAGCTTGCTACCCATCTCTGACCAGCACTAAGTGACTAGGAAAGGCTGTTTAAAATAAATTGGGGAAGGGAGTAAGTCTGTAGTGCTACTTCTCAGTCTCTTTGGTAACTGGCAGTACAGGCTCAGCCTGTGATAGGTTCAGTAGGTACAGTGTTTAAACCGCATGCTGCTATCTGTGGTACTCCAGGCAGTGGACATGTTCCTGTGGAAGTTAAATGAGTATAGTATTCTTAAGCTTTTGTAGAGGATTGCTACTTTAGGTATTCTAGTAGTTCTGCTTTTGTGTAGTCATAAATTTACCCCTAAGCAAATTCCTTAATCTTAATTTCCATTCTGTATTGACTGGTTCTTTTAGGATTATATCCCAGTGGATCAAGAAGAATTAAGAGACTATGTGAAAGCTAGGCTTAAAGTCTTTTATGAAGAAGAACTTGATGTACCACTTGTCCTGTTCAATGAAGTCTTGGATCATGTGTTAAGAATTGATCGGTAAGTTGAGACTTCCATTGCTGCTCATGTAAGCCATATTTAGAATTATTCTAAACAGTGTAGCCTCAGTACAGAGTAAGAATGAAGCATAGTCTCATTGTTGTCTATAGAAAATATATTGCCAGCCTCCAGATAGCAGGATCCTATCTGGAAAGGTGTGTCAGTTTTGGGACGAACTTGAAGCTTAGGTGTTCTAGGAAAAGCTTCAGTAAGTTTGTAACACTTATCAGTCACATTTGGTTGTGTTCTTTTTCAGAATTTTCCGTCAGCCACAGGGCCACTTGCTGCTAATTGGAGTCAGTGGAGCAGGGAAAACAACCCTGTCAAGATTTGTTGCCTGGATGAATGGTTTGAGTGTCTACCAAATCAAGGTTGGTGTGCTAGTTTAACTTCTAAAAGCCTGTAAGTCAAAACTCCCACTTATGTATTGACCCCTAAAATCCCATTAAAAGCTAAGCCAAAATGTTAATGACCAGTGTTAACTCTTACCAGGTTCACAGAAAATACACAGGTGAAGATTTTGATGAAGACCTTAGGACAGTATTGAGACGTTCTGGGTGTAAAAATGAGAAAATAGCTTTTATCATGGATGAGTCAAATGTCTTGGATTCTGGATTCCTGGAGAGAATGAACACTCTCCTAGCTAACGGAGAGGTAAGATGATTTAAAGTAAATATTTTAAGCACTTTTTTACAACTATAAACTACAACAAAAATATCTTTTGAATTAGGTTCCTGGTCTCTTTGAAGGAGATGAATATGCTACTCTCATGACTCAGTGTAAAGAAGGAGCACAGAAAGAAGGTCTAATGTTAGATTCACATGAGGAACTCTACAAATGGTTCACCAGCCAAGTTATTCGCAATCTCCATGTAGTGTTCACTATGAATCCATCTTCTGAGGGCCTGAAGGACAGGGCAGCTACCTCTCCTGCACTCTTCAACAGGTAATTGCTGCATATTCTAACATGTTTTACAAGTACTGTTAAAACACTACTTCTGGGGAAGTCTTCACGAATGCTTTCTGTTTCAGATGTGTCTTGAACTGGTTTGGAGACTGGTCAACTGAGGCACTGTACCAAGTTGGCAAAGAGTTCACAAGCAAAATGGATCTTGAGAAACCAAATTACATTGTGCCTGATTACATGCCAGTTGTGTATGATAAGCTGCCACAGCCACCATCACACAGGGAGGCTATTGTTAATAGCTGTGTGTTTGTTCATCAGACTCTTCACCAGGTATGTTATTATTACACTGCTTAGCTTACACTTACCTCTAGACCATCGCATCATTCACCAATTTCCTAAAAGGTATGATCCTTGGCATCCAAAGAAATTTTAAAACAGTGCATGTTCTACAACTTTTTGTTCCCTAAAGGCTAATGCTCGGCTGGCAAAACGAGGAGGCAGAACGATGGCAATCACACCACGCCACTATTTGGACTTCATCAACCATTATGCCAACTTGTTCAATGAGAAACGAAGTGAACTGGAAGAACAGCAAATGCATTTGAATGTTGGTCTTAGAAAAATCAAGGAAACAGTTGACCAGGTATGTATCTTTAAAACTTTGCTCTCTATACGGCTGGAGTGATTAAATAGATCTCAGTGCTTAATATGAATTCTCTCTTCCATCTTACATTCGATCTCAGGTGGAAGAACTGAGGCGTGACCTAAGAATAAAGAGTCAGGAGCTGGAAGTGAAAAATGCAGCAGCCAATGACAAGTTGAAAAAGATGGTGAAAGATCAACAGGAAGCTGAGAAGAAAAAGGTAAAAATTTTTGTTAAATCTCTGTGCACAGCAACTATTTTATTTACAAAACAGAGCCTACAGAGCAAGTACTGGAATAATTTCAGCTTCTAAAAAGCAGTATTTTGTCTATGAAATTTCCTTACAGGTTATGAGCCAGGAGATTCAGGAACAGCTGCACAAGCAGCAGGAGGTCATTGCAGACAAGCAGATGAGTGTCAAAGAAGATCTTGACAAGGTGGAACCTGCTGTCATTGAAGCTCAGAATGGTATGTAAGCACTCCAAGAGATCTCACTGCAGTCTTGGATCTAAAACTGGTCTATGAGAGTGTGTTTTGTTGTGACCTGGGTTGGTCCTGTCTAATAAAAGTGTAGGCTCTTAGCATGGGGCTGAACAGAGTTGAAGAAATACCTTCTTTGAAATTCACAGTCTTTGAGCTGTGATTTTTGTGCTACATTTTTTTTCTATGTATGATAGTACCAATCTGATACTTGATACTCCTTCTATGGCTTGTGGCTTAGTTTCTGGCAGACCAGCTGTAGAAAGATGAGTGATGTCTTGCTGCTGTACAGACAGCATACAGTCAATTCCGTTCATTAACTGAGTAGACAAATCACTGGTTTGAGTGAATCATTTTTAGGCAGCAGAGTAAGTTGCCTGTGCCCATTTGGCAAGATGATATTCATGGAAGTCTTGTAATATAGTAGTTATTCAGTAGTAGTATCTACTTCTGCAATAACCTCATATTCCCTTTTCAGAACCTTGAAGCATTTTTACAAATCCAGGGTCCTCTACTGGGCTTTGCTAACTGTTTGTTTTCTTCCCAACCAACGTTCTTCATCTTTCTGGCCCTGGTTAGCTGTGAAGTCAATAAAGAAGCAGCACCTGGTAGAGGTCCGTTCCATGGCTAATCCACCTGCAGCAGTTAAGTTGGCACTGGAGTCCATCTGCCTGCTGTTAGGTGAAAGTACCACTGACTGGAAACAAATACGTTCCATCATCATGAGAGAGAACTTCATTCCAACCATTGTTAACTTCTCTGCTGAGGAAATCAGGTAAAGTGCAAGTGTGAGATACTTACGTGAACAAACTATTTACAAAGAATGGAGGGTCTTAACTGGACTGTCCTCTGTGTAATTGCTTTGGTAGCACGTGACTTCTTTTGACACCAGCTTATTGTACATGGTGAACATGCAGGTGGTACAGGAAATAGACTGCTGAAGCCAGGGTGTATCATGCAAACTGGGGCAAAGCAGCTGCTTGTTGTGTGACTTCAAAGCATGGTTGCAAAGGAGTGTGTTGGTGTCCAAAGCCACACTGTCAGTTGAAAGTGGTTTTGCAGCAATAACAGACCAGGCTACCGAGGGCTTTATTCAGCTTAGGAGGTCAGCCTCGTAGCTGACTCTGAATGTAAGCAGAAGGTCAGACTAGAGACATCTGAATTCCCTTCCAACTCCAAATTTTTCAGAGCAGAGTTGAGCAGTTTGTGAGTGACTAATCTTAAAATATTGATAAAACTTTTTTATGGACCTGTAAGCTGTAATTTCTGAAACAACGTATTGAACTACTTAAAACATCCCAGCTACTACTCAGCAAAACTGCCAGGAAATGTTTTTGTCCCCTGTGGAAGGCAGGCTAGATAAAGGCATACTGAGCACCTCTGTGCTGACATACAGTGTACTCATGCTATCTGTAAAAATTTTTCCCTTGCAGTGATGCCATCCGGGAGAAGATGAAGAAAAACTACCTGTCAAACCCAAGTTACAACTATGAAATTGTAAACAGAGCATCACTGGCCTGCGGACCTATGGTGAAATGGGCAATTGCACAGGTAAAGTCAGCTTGAGGAAGCAAAGGCGAGGTGAAAAGAGTGAGCCAGAAGGCGTATAGCAGTGTCTAAAGGCTCTGAATTTGCCTTTATTCAGCTGAGTACTGTAAGCTATTTTGCTTAGAAGAAATGGGGTAGATGGTTCAGATGAATGCTTATGCAATATGTAGTGCTGTGCCAGAGAATTATTAGCCAGTCGTGATACAGCCTCTGCACTGAAAAACTTTGGGTTTACAATGAACGTTAGTGGATACTTTATGTAATGTCATTCTCCACATTACAGTACAGTTCTCCACTGGAAAATGCAATGCAGTCCTCTTAATGAGACTGCATTTGTCTTGCCTCAGAGAGTAGGACACACTCAAAGCAGGTGTGCCAAGCTCTTTTAGGCAGACCTTTAAATACTTGACTAGTTTCCTAAAGGAATAGGCTTTGGGTAATATTGCCCCCAGAGTGAGATACCCAAGAATGGTTTTACTTGCCTGTTGGTGTTCAATACAGCAAAATGCTTGGCGTATTAAAACTGTGCCTGCTTGGAATGGCGTGATCTGGAGAGACTGTATTTAACTTGAATCTTGCCAAAAAGTCCTGTCCTAATTGTTCTGTGGCTTAGCTTTACCCATTTCACTGCTAAGAAGGGCAGATTAGCACAGTACTGGCATGGACACCCTATTGAATATTTATGTAAAACGATGCTGTGCACTTCTTAATGTTGTCTGAACCTTTTGAATGACTTTGTGTAAATCTACAGAGCAGTACAAGGATCTTGCAAAAAAGCAGTTATGTTTCTGTGTTTAGTTTAAACTAGAGTCCTAGGGACTGATAAACAAAGTTTCTCTTACATAGTTGTTAATTCTTACACAGGTCAGAAGTACATAAATTTGAAAAGATGCAGTTGGTAGTATACATCTGAATGCTGTGGTTCTTGTTAACAGTCATTTTAGAAAGTATAAAGGTTCTATTTACCATTTGCAGCTGAACTATGCTGATATGTTGAAAAGAGTGGAACCTCTACGCAATGAACTGCAGAAGCTGGAGGATGATGCCAAAGACAACCAACAGAAAGCAAATGAAGTGGAGCAGATGATTCGTGATCTTGAGGCCAGTATTGCCCGTTACAAAGAAGAATATGCAGTACTGATTTCGGAGGCTCAGGCTATTAAGGCAGACTTGGCTGCTGTAGAAGCAAAAGTAAGACTTTATATACCAATAATTTTCCATTCTTTAACCTTTGACAGTCCAAAATTAGATCGTTCTTGAAACTTTAGAGTGGACTTGGTTGCTTCCCCTGTGCAGTGCATTTGAACTGTTTCATCTGTGGGTGTCATGAGGCTTCTCGAGAAACCTCTCTGGAGTTACAGAAATATCAACTCATGTTGCTACTTGATTAACAAGACAGTTCTCATACGATTTAAAATACATAGAAAGCCTTTGAAAACAGGCATGGATGTAGTGTGATTTTAATATCTTAACTGAACTTCAAGGAGGGGAGGGTGGATTTCTCTCTGTACTTGATCTCATCATTAGTATGTTGCTACTGTGCTAGTACTTAGCACTTTTTAAGATAATCAAAGTTAAAATCAACATAATAAATTAACACTGAAGTGAAGAACCCCAAATTTAATCTTGTTTGAGCTTTTAAATTTAACTTGGGCCTTGAGTCAGAATTTATGTGTTCCGAGAGACTCGTAATATGACAACATATCGTCATCTAAAGAATCTATTTCACCACTTACTCCTAGGTAAACCGTAGCACAGCTCTTCTGAAGAGTCTTTCTGCTGAACGTGAAAGATGGGAGAAGACAAGTGAAACTTTCAAAAACCAGATGTCCACTATTGCAGGAGACTGTTTACTTTCGGGAGCTTTTATTGCCTATGCTGGCTACTTTGATCAGCAGATGCGTCAGAATCTGTTCACTACATGGTCTCACCATTTGCAGCAAGCAAATATCCAGGTAGAGATACAGTCATGATAAGTTAACCATAAACTGATTTACTGCAGGAGTTAAGCTTTAGGATTGCTAGGTAAAGAATGGAGCTGTTGGAAAAGAGCACTTTAGAGCTGCATTTACTTCAAATGTCTTCAGCAGCTGGTTGGAGAATGTCAAGTTCAGTATTCACTGTGTTTGCTTCCTGCAGTTCCGCACAGACATCGCAAGGACTGAGTACCTTTCCAACGCCGATGAGCGGCTGCGCTGGCAAGCAAGTTCTCTGCCTGCAGATGATCTGTGCACTGAGAATGCCATCATGCTCAAGCGCTTTAACAGGTACTTCATTCTGAGATGTGGAGTTCTAAAGCAACATTCTCACAGCAGGCAGGGTTTGCACCTATTGAATTGCAGTAGCTGCTTCAAAGCACTGCTTCACTGGTGTGTGAAACTCTAATGTTTGTAAAAGCTTCTCAACCATGTGTAAACATAAAAACTCTCATTCACCTTTGCTTGCCTTTTTCGTTATGCTTAGCTAAATAAGTTAAAATAAGTTGCCTTGAACTGAAGCTATTTTGTTGCCCAAATACAAACTTACCTTTCAAAACTCTGAAGTGAGTCATTGAACCTGCCTCAACTTCGTGAAGGAATAAACAGGGTTTTAGAGTTGAGACTAATAATGTGATGTGAATTCATAAAACGGCTTAGACACTGTCTGCAGTCAAAACTTAAATAGTGAAGGTGTTTTATTATTAACTTAAGGTATCCCTTGATCATTGATCCCTCCGGGCAAGCTACAGAGTTTATCATGAATGAATATAAAGACCGTAAGATAACTCGTACAAGTTTCTTGGATGACGCTTTCAGGAAGAACTTGGAAAGTGCCTTGAGATTTGGTAACCCACTTCTAGTTCAGGTTAGTGGCGTGATCATGTAGAAACTATTTAAATTCTTGAACTCTGTCCTGTGTACTAGAAAAGTTTGCAGTTGTTCTTTTAGTAACATGCAAGCAACTTCATTTTCAACTTATAGTTGAAAGGTAAACTAGTGATACATGTGGTGTTAGTCCTGAGAAGAATTAATGAGATACAAAATCAGGTACAACAGGTCTTTACTTTTCCACCATTTCAAGATCAGATGCTTTTATTTTGAAATTATCTTTCTTTACTTCCACACCATAAAATTACTTGCAACCTGTCTATCTGTTCCTTTGTTTTCATGTGCTTTCTCTAGTCATAGATAATGGCAACTGATATGGCTACTTATCTAGAAAGAAATCTGCTCTGAGTATTGTGGAGAAATTTCAGTAATATGAAGAAATAGGCAACTATAGGAATAGTTGACTTTCACTTGAAATGGGTGTGGTTTTTGCTTCTTAGTATGGAAATGGGAAAGATCAGTAACTGTTGCTTGTGCTGTTTAGAATAAGGCTTACATGCAGTAGGAGCTAACAAAATTACAACCACTAATAATACTCCTCTTCTGTACCTGTGTTGAGTTTTATCACATCTAAAGTGCAAATACCTTCTGAAAGTGATGCCTATTCCAAACCAACTGTCAGTTGTTTACTTACCAGAATTTTAAGCCCCAGTTGGATTGGGAGTTTTAGCTTGAGGCATTTGCAAACAGCAGTCTTTGACACATATGTGTTTCTAGGATGTGGAGAGCTACGATCCAGTTCTGAATCCTGTTCTGAATCGTGAAGTCCGAAGAACTGGAGGCAGAGTTCTGATTACTCTGGGAGACCAAGATATTGATTTGTCACCATCCTTCGTTATCTTCCTTTCCACCAGAGATCCAACAGTAAGTAAAACAAAAGCTGTCCTGTTTGTAGAAATGGCACATGAAGAGAGCTGAGAAGGTTTTTCCATGTTTCCTGTGACAGGTTGAATTCCCACCAGACCTCTGCTCTCGTGTTACGTTTGTGAACTTCACAGTAACTCGCAGCAGCTTACAGAGCCAGTGTCTGAATGAAGTCCTGAAAGCTGAAAGACCAGATGTTGATGAAAAACGCTCTGACCTCCTCAAGCTTCAGGGTATGTTTACCAAAATTAGCTTCCTCCTGTTCTAAAAGATTACAGTGGGTTTACTCTAGAGATACACAGTGAAGTATCTTCATACTCTGTTGTTTCAGGATGCCCAATGGCAAAGTACACAAAATTCACATAATTCTGAAAAACTAACATATCTGTACAATGTGACCTATTTTTTCTTCTAATTAAGGTGAATTTCAGCTGCGCTTACGTCAGTTGGAAAAATCCCTACTACAAGCACTTAATGAAGTGAAGGGACGTATCCTGGATGATGACACCATCATTACTACTCTTGAGAACCTGAAGAAGGAGGCAGCAGAGGTTACCAGAAAAGTAGAAGAGACTGATATTGTCATGCAAGAAGTGGAGACTGTTTCCCAGCAGTACTTGCCTCTTTCTACAGCTTGCAGCAGTATCTACTTTACTATGGAGTCACTGAAACAGGTAGGTTGAGTTCTTCCTATCAGGAGCTTTGTGTAAAGCTAAATAGGCACTGCCCAATATTGCAGTTTGGTAGGCATACTCTGTTGGTTATCAAACATCAGGATTGTAGAGAGAAAAAATAAACTCTCTTCTCTTTCAGATACATTTCCTGTACCAATACTCCCTCCAGTTTTTCTTGGACATCTATCACAATGTCTTGTATGAGAACCCAAATCTGAAGGGAATTACAGACCATACTCACCGTCTCTCAATCATCACAAAGGATCTCTTTCAGGTTCAGTTTTTTAAATAATAAATGTAATTCTTTAATCATTTTTGAAGGGTCAGAGTTCAAAGCTTCTTACACTACTACTCTGTTTTGTTCCTAGGTGGCCTTCAATCGAGTGGCACGTGGCATGCTGCACCAGGATCACATAACGTTTGCCATGTTGTTGGCCCGAATCAAACTGAAAGGCACTATCGGGTAAATGTTTGTTTTCTTGCTTCACCTCAGTTGAAAAAGGGAGGCATCAGGCTAAAGTCTTCTTTTCCCTTAACATTAGGGAGCCTACATATGATGCAGAATTCCAGCACTTCTTGAGAGGGAAGGAGATTGTACTAAACACTGCATCTCTCCCCAAAATCAATGGTTTGACTGTAGAGCAAACAGAGGCAATGATGAGGTTGAGCTGCCTTCCTGCATTTAAGGACCTTGTTTCAAAAGTTCAGGCTGATGAGGTAAGTGTTGGCTAGGGTCTGTCTCTCCACTGAACTATCTTGTTAAGCTTTTCAGGTGTCTGCTTGAAGAGCTTCGTGCTTATATATAAGCTCTCCTACAGTGGGAAGGGAAGCCCTAAAGATAACTAGTTGTAGTTGTGGGAATGAATGTTCTTACTTCCTTTGTAACCCAGCTGTGAAACTTACAAATACCAGCACTGTTCATCACTCAGGAACAGTTTCACCATTCATCTGGCTTTGTGGTTGACCGGCTTTGGTTCCCATGGTAGCAGAAACTGTGATGCTGCAAGTCTTTTACTGCGTCACCAATGTGTGATAATTATGCAGTAGAGGGGAGCAGCCCCAGCCATACATAACTGCATTATGGTGGGGTCTTGGACATGCCTATGTGGAATAAATTTGGATAGTACTCAGCTGCTGAACACTGCACCTTCTTATGACTGAAGTGTTCAAAGAGTAATACATTGTTGTCTTGACTGTGAAACTGTATGTCCTGAATTATGCCCATGTCTTAAATAGTACCTGTTTGGTTTGCCATGCCTAGTTTTTACATTAGAAGTTGAATTCTCTCTACTAATTTTTCTCAAACTCTTCAGCCTGGGGTAAAATAACTTACAGCTTGGGCAGGGACTTGGAAGAGATCTGTAGAATCAGGAGTGCTGGAGGCAATCGGTGAAATCAGGCTTATCAGTGACATGATTTGGCATATCTAAAGAAAGCATAATAGACGAAGTGTAATTTGAGTTTTATGTGTCCTTGCAGCAAAAGCCTGCGCAGTGGAAACTCCAATTCAGGTTTTTTGCATTTTTTTTTCAATACAGCAATTCTGTATCTGGCTGGATAGCAGCTCCCCAGAGCAGACTGTACCATACCTTTGGACTGAAGAAAAACCTGCAAGTAAGTGAAGTGGCACTGTTGTCCATACCAGTCCTACTGTACCTGATCTAAGCAGTTACTATGATTTTAAAAGTAATTCTAAAGTAGAATTTAATTCTAGACCTTAAGGGTTAGGAAAATCATAAAGTTGGGATTGTGTAAGAACCTCAAATCTAGTGGGTTTGGTTCTGGGTTGTTTTGTGGGGTTTTGGGAGGTTTCTTTGTTTGGCTTCATTGGGTTTTTTTAAACCAAACTGTTCTAAGCAGTAGTTACTACACTTGGTTGCTGCACCTTAACCTGTGATCTGGTCTTCCACTGAGGATAAAACGTAATTCTACAATCTCCTTAGATTGCATAATCGTTTGGATTAACCTTAGTCACTGACAATCTGGAGATAGCTCAATACTCTAAAAAGCTCCAAGACACAGATTTTCTGAGGACAGGGCCAGTGTAGTAGAGCGTTTCAACCTGCAGTTGTATCTAAGCATGAAGTCTTACCTCTTGCTACATTAGTTTTCAGTGCTGACTTTTTAAGAGTGAGAATTTGAGGGTAACTGTTGCCCTTCAGTTCCTCTCTTGTCTGAAAGGTAACTTTAGGAAGTGTTTGCTATCTTTGATCTTTCTAGGCTCATTCCTGTTGCTTTCTAAATTAAGGATTCTAAGCTTGCATCTACTAGCTGCTTATTAAAGCTGCTTGACCATTAACTGAAGCAGCTCTAGGTTATCTACCCTATCCATGCTAGACAAGTGTATAATAAATCAAAGTTTAGCAGAAGAGCAGATTATTTTGTGAGTGAAAAGATGTGAAGAGATCTGTTATCCCTGGAAATTAAAATCACTCATGGCAATGATTATAGCCTGTAGATTTTGTAAACCATCTGAAGCTGATAAGGTTTTTTAAGTTGTCAAATTGAAAACAGAATATAAGCATTTCATTAAAAAGTTGGATCTGATCTTTCAAAGGATAATTAACTTTCTACGTATGTAGTCTTCAGAACGAGATGGGGAGAAACTGAATGGAGAATTGAAGAGAGGAGAGTGTTGAGGATGGTTTTCCTTACCTGTCCATCTAATCCTGTCTCATCTTTCCAGCTCCCATTGGACAGGCCATTCATCGCTTGCTTCTGATCCAGGCCTTCCGTCCAGATCGTTTGCTGGCCATGGCACATACCTTTGTTTCAACAAATCTTGGAGAGTCTTTCATGTCCATTATGGAGCAGCCTTTAGATCTGACACACATTGTGGATACAGAGGTAAACTACTTGTTTTTTAAATGCTTAGTGCCACCTTGCATGAGTTCTACAGTGAGTTAAGCTCTCCAACGAATATCTCTTCCACTTACCCTTCTCTGGTATGAGGAGTGGATTGTTTTTCTATTTGTTAATGTAAAACTAAGAGTAACATCATGGGTTTAGTTGTACAGAGGGAAGAAAACACTGAGCTTACTGCATTCTCGTATTTATCTAGTGATTGATTTATATCCTTTCCAACTTCTTGGGGCACAGGTGAAACCAAATACCCCTGTGCTGATGTGTTCAGTGCCTGGTTATGATGCCAGTGGTCATGTTGAAGACCTTGCAGCTGAGCAGAATACACAGATTACTTCTATTGCTATTGGTAAGAGCATACCTTATTTCAACATCTAAGCCTAATGAAATTGTTAGCAGTAAGAGATTTAGCAACCCTTCTGTCTTTTAGGTTCTGCTGAAGGGTTTAACCAAGCAGATAAAGCAATAAACACAGCAGTGAAATCTGGAAGGTAAGTTCTATTTCATTTTCAGCTAGAATACTGCCTAGTAGAAAGGTAAAAGGGGGAGGTTATCTATTGGCTAAGGAGATAAAACTGTGAGTAAAACAGAAAAATAGGCCTGTCTTTTGAATTTAAATTTGTAATAGCAAGCACATCTGTTTGCATCTTATATTTAAATATTTTCAGGAAAAGTAGGTTGTAGCTGCAAAACAAGAAAGTTAACCCACTTACGGTACATAGTAACTGATTCTATGCAGGAGGCAGGTTTAAAAGAGGGAGGGAAATCTGTAGCATTGACATCATGTTCTGTTATTTTTTGTGATGATCACAGCCAGGATCCATAAGCTGTTCACTAAAAAGCAATTGTTCTCTTTCAAAAATTCACAGATGGGTAATGCTGAAGAATGTTCACCTGGCTCCTGGCTGGCTCATGCAACTAGAAAAGAAACTACATTCCCTGCAACCCCATGCTTGCTTCAGACTCTTCCTTACCATGGAGATTAATCCAAAGGTAATACTGATTTAAAATTTGATTCTCTCAGGCAGAGTAACTGGCTCGCAGAGCTGAGAGTGCTCCCCAGGGAAGGTTTTCTCATTACTGCCTTTCTGCAGTAAAGAAGGAAAATACACACCAGGGGAGTTACTAGCCTTGCTTTCTGATAACTGAATTGTAGCTGAAAACTTCATATTGTTCCTTTTGCTGATTCCCCTAACCTCCAAAAGAAAGGCAGGACTTCATGTGCTCACCATGAGGTTTTGAAATTCCTGTGCTGGAATTTAATTTAGTGAAGGCTAAAGCAGCTGGATTTGAGCTTACTGATCTTCTCTAGGTGCCAGTGAATTTGTTACGTGCCGGCCGAATCTTCGTGTTTGAACCTCCTCCTGGTGTAAAGGCCAACATGTTGAGAACTTTCAGCAGCATTCCAGTTTCTAGGATGTGCAAGGTGAGGCTGTGGTTTGTGTCGATGAAACTAAATGCAATAACATGTTCGTTGAAATCTTACTCAGATGTTAAAATCTCAGCTTCTAAGATGTACCTCAAATGTTTTTCTCTCCTCACCCAAGTAAATTAGTAGTTGCTTGTTCTGTTGGTAGAATGTATTCAGTTTCAGTAGCAATCTAGCATTAAATCTGATACTTCGTAATCTTTTAGCTGGCTTTGGTTTTATCATTTCACTAAAGTAACAGTTGTTTGGTTTTGTGTTGGTTTTTTTTCTCCCCACTCTAGTCTCCAAATGAGCGTGCTCGTTTGTATTTCCTCCTTGCCTGGTTCCATGCCATTATCCAAGAGCGCCTGCGCTATGCTCCGTTGGGTTGGTCCAAGAAGTACGAGTTTGGAGAATCTGACCTGAGATCTGCCTGTGACACAGTGGATACCTGGTTGGATGATACAGCAAAGGCAAGTAGTGTTGTGTGCTTAGGCACAGGTGACAGATTACTTTGGATCTTCAGTGAAACAGTCTGTTCTGGAATTATCAAGGAAGCTAAATGTTGCAGTGTGCCAAATGAGTAGGAACAAAAAACACCTGTTGGCAACGTAACGATTGTTTCCTGCTAATTACAGGGTCGCCAAAACATTTCCCCTGATAAGATCCCCTGGTCTGCACTGAAGACACTGATGGCCCAGTCTATCTACGGAGGTCGTATCGATAATGAATTTGATCAACGTTTGTTGAACACTTTCTTGGAACGTCTGTTCACTACCTTAAGTTTTGACAGTGAATTCAAACTGGCTTGCAAAGTTGATGGACACAAAGATATTCAGATGCCAGATGGAATCAGGTATCATTTTTTCCTTATCCTGATTTCTGTGTACAACTTTTTTTTTTAATTAAAAAACTTCACCCAAAGAAAAACAAAAAACCAAGCACATTTCCTGTATTTCTGTGCTGTGTAAACATCTGTCTCAGGCAAAATGTTACCTTGGCATTCTAACAGAGGAAACCTTTTAATGAATATTAAAACTGTGCCTTGCAGGCGTGAAGAGTTTGTCCAGTGGGTTGAGATGCTGCCAGATACACAAACACCATCATGGCTGGGCCTGCCCAATAATGCAGAGAAAGTCCTTCTCACCACACAAGGTAAATCCAGAACCTTAACAATGTCTTCCATAGATTACCAGGCCATGATTTTAATTAAAAAGCAGAAGAGAAATACAAATTTTGCTGAAGAGGTGGTAGCTTTCTCCTTATCCCTCAACATAATTGGTTTAACTTCTGCAAGGTAAGACACTTGAGTAGTCCAAAAATTGACCAGGAGCCTGTGAGTCAAAAAAGCCAGTTGCATGTAGTCTTCCAGATGGCAAGCTCCTACCTTGATTCTGGAAAGCTTTATTGTAAGCTTCTGGAGCCACCTACAGCTGGGCAGTTCTGAATCTTAGGTCTAGACTAGGAATAATGGTTCTTGCATGTAGTGGGATGTTTTAATCTTGATGCCACTGCTTCTCTGACAAACAGCAATCTTCTGTTTTAGGCATAGATATGATCAGTAAAATGCTGAAAATGCAGATGCTGGAGGATGAGGATGATCTGGCTTATGCAGAAACTGAGAAGAAGACAAGAACTGATTCTACATCAGATGGACGCCCAGCCTGGATGAGAACACTGCATACCACAGCCTCTAACTGGCTTCACCTTATCCCACAAACCCTAAACCATCTGAAGCGGACTGTGGAAAACATTAAAGTAAGAACTACGCTTTATTTAACATGGTCATAGGAAAAGCACGAGTTTGGGTGCATTGTGATTTGCAAGTACCAGTTACACTGCTGAGGGGTCAGTAGAACCTGTATTGATGCTGATTCTGGGTTGCATAGCCATGTAATGACCTGCTAGGTTTCTTGAAATGCTCCTAAAACCTGGTTTGTGTCTTTTGGGTATCACTTGAAGAAATGCAATGGCAAACAGTCTAGCCAGGGAGTTGCAGCAGGCAGTCTGTATTAATTGTTCAGCTATGACTTCTACTTCCTTGCTCCTGCACGGAAGAGGAGATTGTTGGTTGTAAAACAGTTTCTGCAGTCACTTCCTGCACCACAGGCTGCATCTTCATGTTCAGTGCTTGTAGTCACAGTGTCACTGCTCAGTTCATCCAGAATTAAGGGGTTGCTTTTCGTAGCAGTTTTCCAGCAAGAACTTTGATCTGCAACTTACCTTCAATGTTTTGACCATCAGGATCCTTTATTCCGGTTCTTTGAGAGAGAGGTGAAAATGGGAGCTAAGCTGCTCCAGGATGTTCGTCAGGACCTGGCAGACGTGGTTCAAGTGTGTGAAGGGAAAAAGAAACAAACCAACTATTTGCGTACACTGATAAATGAGCTGGTGAAAGGTATGGGAATTCAAATTGGCATCTCCCAATGCTTTCTTTGCTTCTTGCACTCTGTAAGAGGTTGTTGTGGTCAGCAGCTTAAAAAAACCCCCGAAAGTGGTAGAAAAATGTGGATAGGCTTTGCTGTTTGACACAAGCAATACTTGAAGTTGAGCATAAAATTCCCCTTGGTTTGGTTTGAGATTTCAAGTTGAGGTTGATAATAGCCTAATAATTAGGCTATAATAATAGTATAATAGGCTGTAATAGTAATATTACTAGGCTTTTTTGTACAATTTATATTAGCAGCTTAATTTTTAAGCTGAAATCTTACTAAATTCTCTCAATTTCTGACTTGTGACAGAACAAAGTTACTTATACCACCAAGCGAGTAGTATTGGTCCTATAAAATCTAGAAAATATTCAGGTTCTCTGAATTTCTATTTAAAGACTGTACATACATGTGGAATTTTCACCAATATCCTGTACATTGTAATATGTGGTGATTTGAACAAGAGCATTTTCTGAAACACAGATACTTCACCTCTTCAGTTTTTCCTGAAGAACTGAAATCTTCATGCAGAGTTGAAGATAGGTCTTGCAGTAAATAGCTGTGTGTAACTGCAGCTGCTCTTGAAGGGTGTCTGTAACTGTGGGTGGCATTTTAAATACAGAGTAGACCTGGAGGCCATTTGCTCCGTAATCTTTGAAAGTGCTTTCACTTACTGAGGGGCCTTTTAAAACAGAGGTTGATATTCTAGTCCAAGTCTTCAAAGTGTCCATATAGTGTGTAATTTCAACCTGTATATGAACAAAAGTTAATTGTAATCACATTTTTGTAGGTATTTTGCCTCGCAGCTGGTCTCATTACACAGTGCCAGCTGGTATGACTGTTATCCAGTGGGTGTCTGACTTCAGTGAGCGCATTAAACAGCTCCAGAATATTTCCCAGGCAGCTGCATCTGGTGGAGCAAAAGAACTGAAGGTACCTTGTGCTGACTTCTCGGGGTTATTGGTGGACCTGTGTAACTGCTTCCTGGAGTCTTCACATCAGGATTTCTAAATAGCTCCTCAGTCAATGAACTTGAGTCAGTGTTCTCTGAGATGTCTGTAAATACTGCTGAGTGTCTCCTGATTGCAGCGTGGTGGGGCTTAGCAGGCTAGCTGTGCACAGAGATCAGAGGGAGCATTAGTATTGGAGAACAACAGGAGACAAAGCCTTAGAGCAAAAAGCATCTCAGCAGTTACACAGTGTTCCAGTAGCAGCAGGAGCATTTTAATGTAAATAGATTGCTGAAGTATTTTTAATAGTCATTAACCAATACTGCAGCTGAAATACTTTTTTCCTTATATTTTCCCCCTTAAATAGAACATCCATGTGTGCCTTGGTGGCCTGTTTGTACCAGAGGCATATATTACTGCTACAAGACAATATGTTGCCCAAGCAAACAGTTGGTCCCTTGAAGAACTCTGTCTTGAGGTCAATGTTACAACTACCCAGAATGCAGTCCTGGATGCCTGCAGCTTTGGAGTCACAGGTAAACTTAGCTGAAGGAAGGGACCTTGCTCTGAAATGTTTTCAGAAGCTTCTGGTATTCAATGGGCTTTGTCAAATGGAAAAGATCCTGTCATTGCAAAAGTTCAAACACACTTTCTGAAAATGTTTACAGATTAGTTATTAGGGAAGTGCTTGCAATGCTAATAAATCTCAAGACCGGGGTCAGTATATATTGAAGTGGTATTGCATAGTGTATCACCTACAACCTCTTATTTTACAGTGTGAAATACTTCTCATTTAGTGGACTTTGCCCTTGAAAGATACAAGGGGAGACAGCCTTTGGATGTATGAAAGCTCTTAGAACTCTAAACTGTGTTGCAATTTGCAGGCCTGAAGCTTCAGGGAGCTACATGCAGTAACAACAAGCTGTCACTTTCAAATGCTATTTCAACTGTCCTGCCCATTACACAGCTTCGCTGGATCAAGCAGACAAATGCTGATAAAAAAGCAAATGTTGTAAGTGTTAATGAAAATATTTAGATATACCTGGCCATTTTTTTCCTTAGGCTTTATGGATACTTGTACTGGGCACCACAAATCAAATTGGTGTTCTCTAATCACTCTCAGTGTCAGCTGGCATCTGATTTCGGGGCTAGCAGCAAACTGACACAGTGCTGATCATGTCCTTCCTTTGTAGACTGATAAAAAGGAGAGGCATCCAAAAAATGCTGTCAAGTGCTGTTTAAGTCATAACTCAGACTTATACCTATAGCAGCATCTGTGAATTCATTAAGCCTTGGGGTTTTTCCTCATATTTTGAGTACAGAGTTATCTGAGAGTAAATTCCCATCTCATTAGTACCATATAGTGTTACAGAAACCTGTAACACTCTTCAGCTGTCTTACACAACTCTTCTATATTCATGTTTTTCCCCAGGTTACTTTACCAGTTTATCTGAACTTCACCCGTGCTGATCTGATTTTCACTGTTGACTTTGAAATAGCCACCAAGGAAGATCCCCGCAGCTTCTATGAGCGTGGTGTTGCAGTCCTCTGCACTGAGTAAACAAATTTATTTTCCCTGGTTTATGCTATAGTAAGTGTCAGTCTTCTGTGTAGTGCTCACCTGTACTTTCATAATCAGGGTAGGTTAGCAGATGGATTTGTGTCAAGTTGGCTGGAAAGGCAACGGTGCATTGGGAAGCTGATAGGCCAGAGAGATTTCTTTGAAGGAAAATTGAATGAGATTTTTAGATGGTTATTGGTAGATGTGATATTTGATGGATTATGTTATATTAAATAAAATATATAGCAAAAATGTTGACTGTCTGTTTCTGTTAATATAATTCTTAGTGGTGTTTTTGGTCTGGAAAACCTATACCCATGATCTTGTCCAAGAATAACTAGGAGTTATTCTTGAAGAGCAATAGGAGTTGCTCTTCAAGCTAACCTCCAGTAACAGGAACCTTGCATTTTAAGTCTGTAGTGCAGTAAGACACAAAGCCTGCCATCTGCTGTGATAATTCAGGCCATTGCATTAATTACTTGGAATGGACTGGTTCTTACTTGAAGTAACCTGCCATGATGCATTGAGAAACTGGAGCATACTGAACTAAACTTCCTTGTCCTATGGACCACAGAGTTTCCTCTTTGTAAAACTGCTTTTGTGGTGAAATAGGCCTCTAGATTCATGTCTCAGTAACCCAAGAGGAGGCTATTAAATGCTTACACAAGGAGTTACAATATTATTTCAGACTCTCACATATGACCAACTGTTACTAAACTAGGGAAGCTGGGAGTTCCTGCTAATTGCTTGGATTGCTGTAATGGTTTGGGCATTTGCTTGCTTTTTCCAATCCTGAATTCATTGGCTAAGCATTTCTACCTTTCTGAGACCATCCTCTCAGAACAGCTGTCCTCTCTGACAGTGGCTAAAGTCAAGTGTTCAAAGACATGTATGAAGAATGCAGGTGCACAGCTTTCCATCGCAAAACGGGAACCTTGGGAGCCCCTTCCTTCAGTGATTGCTCCTATGCAAGCAGTGACTTTCATCAACTCTAGTATTTTTCTGTGATAAGGGGTTCTGCAGTACAAGCCTGTGCTGGGAGAAAAAAGTGCTATCTCAGCCTGCCCCACATACTTGTTTTGGTCAATGCTTTCTGGTTACTAAAACAATCCTGCTTTCTGCCCTCTTGCTACTGTTTTGCAAAGTTAATCACTGAGATTGAACTGTCCTGGCTGGTTTTGTTACCTTACAAAGTGTGAATCCCAGACCAGTGAATAATGTAATCTTTGTGCCTGTAGTTCTCTTACCCAGTTGTGAAGAACAGAGATTAGAACTACATGCATCATGATCCAAGATGAGTTGTAACTATAATGCCTTTGCTTTGTTTCAGCCTCCATGAGACACTTTGCTTTCCAGCACCAGAATATGTCTGGATCTGGTATCACTGCCTCCAGCATCGTTTCAATTATACTGTACACAAAAAAGCAGACCTCCTGCTAGAAGCATGCTCTGGGTACCAGCTGCAGTATGAAGTATTGGCTTAAATCAAGATCTGGCAGCTCAGCTGCACATGCACTTTCCTTTCACCAACTGCTGTTTGTGCACAGCTCATAGATCTGGGCTGTGGTGATACCACTTTCAGCTACTATTAAAACTCTACCTAAACCAGTTCCATCTATTGGCAAATGCTGATGGGGAGATCGAGAGAGTCTCAAGTGTCCTAGAGTTTGAGCTTCCCAAACTCTTCAGCTCTTTTATGTTAACTTCTGCATTAGGCCTGAATTAACAAAAGGTGCAATTTCAATTCGCAAGTTAATCCATAGCTGGATTCTCATACTGAATAAACATAGTGCAATGAGTATATACTGTCCCTCGTGGCTTCCCTTTCCACTTACTTCCCTCCTCTCCTGTTGTGTTTTTTCCATGCTGTGTGAAACAGCTGGTTTAAGTGAAATCCTTTTCAGATGAGTTTACAGTTGTTGGCTGCAGTTTGAAAGTCAGGGGTTCAGTTTTATTTAGCCTCAGCTGATGGGGCTGAGAGCTGGGATGTCTAATAGCTAGGATTTAAAATGAAGAGCTGGGTACACAATGTCATATTTTTAAGCTTTTCACAAGTCTTCATTCCACAGAGAGCTGTAGCCTAGTTGCAGTACACACAAATCTATACCTGCAAGTGGTTGGTTGTTGGGTTGTTTGGGGTTTTTTTCAATTCACAGTTTTCACTGCATCAATCTTTGCCTCTGAGACAAGTCAAGGGGCAAAGGCCTCTGAAGCCTACCACGTATGTTCCAAGCTGATTGAAAACATTTCCAGCTGGGGGAATAAGGGTGAAAGAAAAGCTGCTTTAATAAAATAAATATACAGGTGGAAGGGTGCAGAGCTAGCAGTTAAATAACATTTTGAGTGGCTTTCCCTCTTACGAAAGAAACTGGAAATTAAACATCTCTGCCAGTTGTACAAAACAAATGCTTTCACAAGTTGTTGGCGCTAACATCTTTCAAGCCATCATACTTTCATAGTTAGTAGTTCCCCTCCCACACAAATAGATTACCCAGATTCTAAAGATGACAAAAGAAATTACCATACAGGAGAGGGAGATAAGAGACACAGTTTTTGCTCCCTAACTGGCCTCCCATCTGTGGGCACCACTCCTGCAGCTCCTGAGTGATTGCTCTCACTAAGGAGCTCTAAGCTGTGTTCTACATCACATTGTGAACACCACTCTGGCAGCTACAGAGAAACTGCCCAAAACATTGGTCAAACCAGGTAGGAGCAGCTATCTTAACAGCAACTTCTCCCCCTTTGAAGGAGAAAAATGCTGGATTGCTGGTAGGTACAGTCAGTTCAGCGTGATGCAGTTCAGCTGCTGGTCGTCAAACCTGTATCGCTCACCACTCGGAGGGAGGTCTGACACAGCAAGAGTCAAACATGACATGAAGGATGTGCCAGACAAGCCATAGCTATTGAAAGCTAATTGCCTCCAAGGGGCCATTCTTCTTTCCCTCCTCAGCAAATCCTTGTCAGCATTGGTGAAATTACCCCTCCAGGTACTGCACACAGGAGTTGGAGCTGGTGCTTCCAGAGGACCTGGGCACCAAGCTTGGCTGCCGTGCTGTGGATGCACTGTTGCTAGTCTTCACTGGAACTGCCACACAACTTGATTCCATTTCTCAGGTGGGTCTCAGAGCTTACTGTACAGTGCATTTGTAACAGGCTTGAGGCAGCCTGTTTAGTTCAGGTACACTGTGCTGCAAAAGAAATCTCTACCAGAAGGATCCTTCAGGACAATTTGTCCAATGCTTTATTCATTAGATTGCACGGAATTTCTTTCTCTTTAGTTTTTCACTAGCAGCCTCTGGAGCAGGAATCCCTTGTTTTCTTTTAATTACGGGCTGCTTGGCCATTGTGCCACCACAGTGAGCTGTGAGCAGGGGCTGTGGAGCAGTGGCAGCCGGGCTTGCAGGGAGATCTGCAGAGGCTGGAGGGTCAATACCCATCAGTAAGGCGTGGTCAGAATTTACCGTGGGGGTAAATTCTTCTGTGGCTGGAGGCAGCTCAGATGATTGTAACAGGTCCTCCTCGAGGCCAGGAAGCTCCAGGTTTGCTCTACAGTCATTCACTGCCTGAATTTCACTGACATTTGGAAGATTAGGGAAGGATTCTTCATTTTCTGAACTATCAGTGTCCTCCAAAGGCATTGCTTTTGGGGTGCTGTTTGTCCTTGGTGCATCTTTTATACCACAGTCAGTGTGAACAGATGCATCTTCTGAATCACCATCATAAGGATCTAAAAACTAAAATAAACATCTCTAAACATGGTGGATGCTTATTTATCCTTTAAAAAAACCCAAAAGTAAACAAACAAGATGCAACATACAGTGGACTTTAAAATCCCGTTCAACCTAAGTCACAGACTTACTGTGGAAGTTTCTCTTTATCCATACATTCCTACCTCTATTTTAGTTTTTGGATGCTACACCGAGAACTGTGTAATACCCAAAACCTACTTGTAGTCCCCTGGATTCCTTTGCTTTCTTGAGTCCTCCAGCAAGTGGGCTGGGTATGACCTATTTAAGAGAAGTTAACATAGGTTTATAAGGCACTTTCCCATAAATTATCAAAAGAAAACCAGGGTAGGTGGAAATCCTAGAGAAGAGGAAGCCAGATTGTCACGTTTCTAAAAGACAATAAAAAGTGTGTCTCAGTCTAACTTTTAAAGATCTGGTGAAGCTAACCTAAAATAGAGCTATGGTAAGTCTTAGTGCACTTAAAGCATTGCACTAAAGAGAACAATGAGTAATTACATACCACCAGAAAAATAAACCAAGTCAGCACTTAAATAATAGTAGTCAGAATATAATTTACAGTTTAGAGAGCTTCCCTCCCACTCAGGCCCCTTTTTGTTCTTTCACATAGGGATGATTTGAAAACCTGAAATAGTGCTTAGAGTCTGAGCCTATTAATTTAAAAAAATAATTTTAAAAAATAAAAGAAGAAAAAGCCATGTGGGGAGACTCCCTTTAGAAAGCAAACCCCAGGTACAAAAGTCTCAGAAAGGGGAAGAAGTTAACAGCAAGGGAAGTGGGAAAGTGCTTCTTGAGAAGGATTTACCACAGGTGCTTGGAGAACACACTGCCAGTCAGTGCTGTGCTGCTTCCAGTGCAAGGGGGAGAACTGAGCACAGCTGAGACAAAGCAGGGCTCAGGAATCTGGACTCAACAGGAAACTAAAGGCTTTAGCAGAGAATCTGAAGTCCAAGCCCATTTGTGACCATGTATTCTTGTGCTGGTTCAAGAACAGAGACATCCCCACAAAGCCCTTCTGCTTCTCCAAACAGCCCAGAAATCCCCCAGTCCTGCCCTGCCACCTGCCTCAGCACCCTCAGTGAGAGCAGCCAGCTCTTTGCTCAGGCTGGGACCTGTGCAAGCCCCCCTTCCCCCTTCCCAGCCATCACACAGCCAGACTTCCAGCCTGGTTTCTCCCAGGAGAACACAGACAACTCCAGCCTTGCCCTGACTTTTCTGGAAGGTGAAGTGGTGGCAGGTTCCTGGCAGGCAGCTTCTCCGAGTCACAGAGCACAGTGACTCACACGGACCAACAGCGAGCATCAATGCCAAAGACTTTTACCCACAAATTAAGTATTTTGTTCTCCACTCCAGCATCAGGTCTTTTTTCATCAGCACTAAACACACTGGTTTGACAGAATAATGTTCAAGAAGTTACCAATATCCATAACTAACTGCCACAGCAACAGAACTGCTCTTAATCTCCTCCGAAATGGAAGGCAGAGGTTCCCCACCCAGAGCTGCAGAAATCCCACTGGACCAGAGCTGCTGAAAGTTAACCACCAGGAGCAGCCCGGGTCAGCACTTTCCTAGCATTTGTCTGCCTAAAACAGTGTCTCTTTCCTGCCTCATCCCCCTAGAATCAACTTTAAGAAAGTTAGTAACAGTTGTAAGAAAGAGCCTGATAGAGAGGGTATTATTGAGTTTAGGGTTGTTTGGGGTTTTTTTCCAGTCACAAAATCAACAACCCCACAACACGCCTTAGATACTCCCTGTTGAGGCTGAAGGAAGAGTTGGATACACATCAGGGAATCACATCACCATCAGAACACTTCAGAGTCAGTCCTTACCTCTGCCCTGGATTCAGACTCAGACTCTGTGCTTGACTCCACTGTGCACTTCTGCTGCAGAGGAGGAAGGGAAAGAAATGCCACTCAAAGCAGAAGTTACTGCAGCTTCAGGCTGAAGCCAAAGTTCTAGTACCCAGTGTAGGTGCTGAGTTTCTCCAAAGCTTCCCCATCTGAAGCCAGCTTGTCTTTCCAAATATCCCACAGCTGTGGTGCTGGTTGCGTTGTGCAAGTGAGACATAAGGGGAAAATAGAAGTCTCTCTCATCACTCCTCACACCCAAAAACACAAAGGGAAGCAGTCCAGAACATGCTGTGCAATTGCTAAGAATTGTTACTCCAGGCTTGTGAGTAACTCTACGAAACAATTTTTAGTTTGCACTGTGGTTCTGTTTGTTTCTTTGCATTTGGTGGCCCTAAAGAACAGAAATATAACTGCAGATAAATTACTCAAAACACCCTCATTTTTTCTAAAGCTCTTGCTTAGAAAGAGACCTTACAAACAGCTCCCCTAGTCCTCAGAGGGTAGCACAGAAGTGGAGGATTTTCCTCCATCCCTCCCACTTAAATTAATTCATCCACACCTGTTCTTCATGCACTCTTTTCCAGCCCAGCCAGCTGCACCATCAGGCCAAAGGCAAACCAACAACCACTTTCTGAATTATATTTGAATAGGGAGGTAGAGAAGCAGCAATCAGAAAAGTTACCATGTATTTTCGTGCCAGTCTTTCTATGCAGCCTGGGCTTTTAACAGAATCCTCCTTTTCCTGAGCATTTACTGAAACAGGCAGAGTAGGAGATAACATTAGAAAAAACCTTCTCAGACATAAATTGCCCAGAAATGGCTACTCCCTTTATGCTAGAAAAGTTGATCATCCTGTGTTAAGCTCTCAGTCAAAGGCAGCTCCCATTTGAAAAAATAAGAAGCAGCCACTGTTTTCTACCACAACAAGACTTCACACACTAGTCCTTCATGCAGCATGAGGAAAATATAATCTTTTTTAAAAATAAGCTTATACCAGTAACATGGACTTTTTCTCTTCTTTTAGGCACTACAAGTTTTCTGAATCCTAAAAGAGGTATTTGTACTCAAGACATCCAGCCAGACTAGAGAGGGATAAATGCAAAGCTGTGCCATAAGCCAGCCCTCTATTCCAGTTCCCCACTCCCAAAATTCAGTCTCTGTACACTCAAACCCCCCAACCCCCGGCTCTGTTGCAGGGGTTCCCTCCCTTCCATACCCTCCGTGGGCTGCCCAACCTCCCTCCTCTTCCTCCGCCACTGCCTCTTCCCAGCCGAGGCCATCCTGACCCCAGCACCTCCCGCCTCTCCGGCTTTATGGGCTGGGCCCCGCTGCCCCCACCTGCACCCTCACACCAGCCCTGCTCAACCTCCTCCACCTGGAGAGCTGCTCCTTCAAAAAAGAGGGAATGAAGCAAGAAAACTCAAGAGTGAAGCCCTCCCGTGAAAGAAAGCCCTTTGTGCCACTGCAAGGCTCCAGGCTGCTCTGCAGCAGAGCCAACTGCGTGGGGCGTTTAGTCACTCCATTTCCCAAGTGTGTATATAAAACACACACACACATATATATAAAAGCACGGGTATAAAAGCACAAGGCCTGGTGGCCAGGGATGTGACGCTTCCCCTCTGCTCTCACCAATCCATTTTCTGGAGCCCCATTTCCTTCACGCCACCCTCAGGCTGACAGAAGAGTCAACAATCAAAGGGAACCCCTCTCCTCCCTCCAGAGGCACCCAGGGTGTTCAAAGGTGTTTTTCCCTGCAGTTTGCTGGAGCAGATGATCTCCCCTGTAGAAGAGGGACAGCTGTAGCTGGACACACAAAGCTTTCTGAGCATCCTTCTTAAAAAGACTTACAATCCAGCACAACAATTTTACTGTTTATAAATTCCAGGAACAGTATTTTTTCAGAGTTACTGGAGAACTATAAATCAGGTCTGCTTTTCACAAAGAAGCAGATCTGATTTGACCTTTAAAAGCCACATCTCCATTCTCTTTCTTCTTGTTCTTTTTATAGGAAATAAGGAACTATTTTTACTTTTTTCCAAATCAAATTCCTTTTCTTCTCATTATCTCTTTCCTACCACTGTATAAAAACCTCAGCAAAACAAACATCTTGCTCTAAAGCCCACAGTGCCTCTGAAAGGCACCAGGGACAAGTCCCAGTGGAGGTGACAGCAGCCGTACCAGGAGCAGCTCACAAGCCCCACAAGCCTTCACCCCACTTCTGCCTCCAGCTGAGCTACACTCTGTTGCTTACACCTCTTTTCTTCCCAGACACCTGCCTTTCCATCTCCTTACCTTCCCTACGCAGACCAAAACCACCTGATGATTACTCCCTCTCTTCAGAATCTCCAACCATTTCCAAAACACAGCAGCCAAAAATGTCACTCGACCCCCCACAGCACCTCCCACCACCATAGCACCTCCCACCACCGAGGTGGGAGCTAAGGAGCCGCTGTCTGCGCTGCCAGCTGAGCTGCATGAGCACAAATGCCCATCGTGCTTCACCCAAATACGTGGCTGGGAGTCGTTACTCCCACAAAAGCCTGCCCAAGATTAGCCATGGATGCTTTACAGGCAGCAGCTGTTAGCAGCAAGGCCCCAGGCTCCATGGATTGGTCTGCGGGGGGTGCGGATGAAATGGCGGCTGCGAGGCTGAGCACAGCCCAAGGCTCCCACAGCAGCGCTGCTCCCTGCGCTCTTCTGGGCAGGGCCAGGCAGCAGCTACAGCCACACAGCACAACTCCAAGGGACATCTCGGGTGTCCGCTTCCCAGGGCACACAGGGGACGCCACCACTGAGCCCTGGGGCTGCAGTGTGAGTGAGGAGGTGGCTAGAGGGTCACAGGAGTGCAGCAGCGCTCGCTCCAGGGTTCATTCCCATCATCTCCCACTGCTCAGTGCTCTGCCTCTCCCCGTCACTCTCGGCCCTGCACAAAACTTGTGCCAGCCCCAGCAAGCCCTGGTTTCCCTTGAGTCCAGGCTTTCTTATGGTCTGACTGCTCAGCGTAATGTGGGCAACAACTCAAAATACCCAACACGTTCTCAGGGCAAGCAATACTAGAGATAACCTGCAAGTTTCACCTGAATTATTCTCTAAGAGAGAAATTAGTTTTCAAGAGAGGTTAAGACTTGTGCTATCACTAAGTGGAAAAGTCTTTAGCGTTTTTTGTCACAGTAAATTTTAAATCCCAGTGTTAATAATTGGCAGGTATTTTTACTATTTTTACACATTATGAAAGGTTTTGTAAAATAGACTTTAGTCACAAGTCACACATATCTTGAAATCTACCTTAATTTTGATATAATACTATTGAATCAGAAATTTTTACAGAGGCCTTGAAGCGATAACCTATTTTTACACTGGGAGTGCAGGTGCCAAAGAGCATGTGCTCCTGTCCTGTTCTCCGGCTTGGTCCCTGTCCCTGCCCCGACTCCGGTCCGGAAGGCTCCCCCCTCCCTGTTCTCCCATTGGCCCCTGGCCCCTTGTCCCTGCCTCAGTTTCCCTGTTGGTCCCCTACCCCAGCCCCGCCTGTGTACTGCCCCTGTGCCCCCAAATCATTGGTTCCTGATGTTCTCCCTGCCCCCACATAAAACCCCCAGAGTCCTATTGTTCTCATCTTGCCTCTAGCTGCCCTTTGCTAGTGAAGATGGAATAAAACTTCCTGGTGGAATCCTGCGCAGAGACCCTTCCTGGCTCCTTGCTGTTGGTGTGTCGTGGTAAGAGCTGGGGTGTGCGCGTCCCCGCACCACCCCCGGCTCGCAACATGGGAGCTCCTGTACCATGGAGCAGAACAGATGGGCACAGCAAACCAGCAGGGCAAGGTGCTCAGAACGTCATGATCCTTTCACTGAACTCAAGCTATTGTGAATACCAATTACAAGCTGCCTGAAGTCAGCAAAGGCCACCCAACAGGCACCAAGGATGGTTACCAAGAACTTGAATTCTTTTTGCTACTCCCAATACCAAGGAACACAAAATGCAGCACAACCAAGTAGTGCCGTGGCAGGCTGTGTCACGTGTGACTGACTTCTCAGGCCAAAGCACTTGATCCACCACCTCCCTGCAGCACCACGGAGCAGGGTTGCAACTCCCGACTTCAAAATGATTGCTGAACCATCAATGTGCATTAAATCCAACTGGGAGCAAATCACTTTTCCAGAGATTTCCTTCCTGCTCTGGTGTGGTACTGGTTGGTAGTGGGACCACCAAGCACACCCTATTAATTGTACTTGGAATGCTACAGCAGCTGGAGCTCAGGATCCAGAGCCGTAACTGATGTGGGCAGGGGCAGAACAGTTTTGTTTCAGTCTGAACACACAAGTCACTACACAGCTCAATTCTTAACACTTTTATTCTTACAGTTCTAGGTTTGAACTGTACATGCAGAGTTGCATAAGTCACAATAGAGATTTACAGTGGATTCTATTCTATGGTAGAGTGCAATCCAGAATCCTTGAACAGTATAAAAAACAACTTTAAACATCAAGACCTTGTTAGGAGCAGAAGGATTAAAGCTTCCCCAAGAGATTCAGCTCTCCTAGATACCTAGTTACTAGGTACTGTATGTTAGACACTTAAAGAGTTGAAGAGCTGTGGAACACTAAACAAACTTGAACACCCTGATGTCTTCCCATCTTCGTTACTTCTTTCCGCATTTCTGGCAATTAAGAATAAGTCAAAAAACCCTGCCACCTGCAACCAGCTAATACAGACAAAAATAACTACTCCTTACTTGCCTGTTTAGGGTTGTACAGTGTTAAAGAAAATATTCCCTCACTGGCATTTGTATCTCACATCAGCTGAAAAAGCAATGTAACAAAAATAAAGGTATAACATCTTTGAAAATAAATATAAAGAGGGAATGCAGACAAAGTGTCAAAGATTTTTTTTGGCAGGTAACATTCATAATATACAAAATATAACTTATTCATATTAGCCAAGGAAACATTCATGAGTTCCTGTAAACTGGTTTAATCCACCTCCTCCATGCGTGATGTGTCATCATCTCCTTCGAGAGGTGGCATCTCCTCAGTGACTGCTGGACTGGCTTCTTCTGCAGCAGTGTCATCTTCATCAATGCCTGTGAGGGAAATGCACATACCATTAATGCTGACAGCACAACTCAAACTTTTCATCTCCACAGCACTTCAACCACCTGAGGGGTCCATTTTCCACACTACCAAGAAGGACTAAGGTGATCTCAAGACAATACACCCCAAGTTCACTGGAGCCAGGACAGATTTGGGAACTTACCCAGCCCAAGTTTGATCATTCTGTAAATGCGGTTGGCATGTGTCTGAGGGTCTTCTAAGCTGAAGCCAGAGGACAGGAGTGCTGTCTCGTACAGCAAGATGACAAGATCCTTCACAGACTTGTCATTCTTATCAGCCTCTGCTTTCTGCCTCAGTGTTTCGATGATGGAATGATCAGGATTAATCTCCAGGTGTTTCTTTGCTGCCATGTATCCCATTGTGGAGTTGTCCCTTAAGGCCTGCGCTTTCATGATCCTCTCCATGTTGGCGGTCCAGCCATACGTACTTGTTACAATGCAGCATGGGGAAGTAACTAAACGATTGGACACAACCACCTGCAGACAGAATACAAAGCAAAAGTTTGCAATTTAAGCATTTCAACAAGTACAATTGATTAATCTGAATTCATTTTGACTGCAGAACTTGTTACCTACAGGTAAACTAAGTACTACTTTTACCTTTTCTACTTTCTTTTCAAGGATATCTTTCATTATCTTGCAAAGGTTTTCAAACTTTGCTTTCTTCTCCTCCTGTTTCTTTTTCTCTTCCTCATCTTCCGGAAGCTCCAGACCCTCCTTTGTTACAGAAACCAGGGTCTTGCCTTCAAATTCCTTCAGCTGCTGCACACAGTATTCATCAATAGGCTCGATCATGTAGATCACTTCCAGGCCATGTTTGCGAAGACGCTCCACAAACGCAGAGTTGGCCACCTGATCCTTTGTTTCACCTGCAACAAACAACAATGCCACAGATGAGCCTCAGCACTCACAGCAGCTTGCTCATGTTCTGCCAGAGCCTTTGCAGCATCTGTGGTGCTTCATGCCCCATCCACAGGAAATAAAGGGCACCAACAGCCTGAAGACACTCAAGCTGTTTAAACTCACTCCAGCATCTAATACTCTTAACTGATTTGGAAGCTAATTTGCATTTCCTGGAATCCCAGGTAAAAAAATGTTTCCCCATTCCTGCCAAGCAAGGAACTGGGAACCCTGTAAGGGCATTTATAAATGCCCCAGAAGGTAACCCTACATATGGTGTAGGCATTTACAGACCATTTCAGTTCCCAACTCACCAGTAATATAGTAGACATGTTTCTGGTTTTCCTTCATCCGAGTACAGTAATCCTTCAGAGAAACCATTTCATCACCAGATGCAGATGTGTAGTACCTCAGTAATTCTGAGAGCTTCTTGCGGTTCTGCGAGTCCTCATGGATGCCAAGCTACAAAAGTAGGAAGAAAAATCACTAAGTGATTCCTGTAGGTAAATACTGAACTGTGGTAGTAGTTTAGTAGCTCAGGCACAACAATCTGTAACCGCAAAGATCAGCACTGTTCAGCAGAAAAGACTACAAACCTTGATGTTCTTGGAAAACTGCTCATAGAACTTTTTGTAGTTCTCCTTGTCTTCAGCCAGCTCAGTGAAAAGTTCCAAGCACTTCTTCACCAAGTTCTTCCGGATCACTTTCAGGATCTTGCTTTGCTGCAGCATCTCACGGGAAATATTCAGAGGTAAATCCTCAGAGTCTACCACACCTCTCATGAAATCTGGAAAATGACAGAATTATCTTCGTTAGTCTTAAACAATAAATATTAGCAGTCACTCTACCTACATGTGGCCCTGCCCATTAAAAATTATGAATTGGTTTCCATAGAACTCTGGGAAACATGAACCGAGCGGTATTTTTAACGGCTCAGATACCTCATCAGCTGTTTAGAACTGAAATCTTCCCCCTTTCCAAACTTCTTTAACTACAAAAGGAAACCACAAAATAGCTAAGCAGTTTCTTTAACATTTTAGGGAACACTATCCCCAAAATTATACTCACTCAGATATTCAGGGATCAGCTCCTCACAGTTGTCCATGATGAAAACTCTGCGCACATACAGTTTGATATTGTTCTTCTTCTTCCTGTTTTCAAACAGATCGAAGGGTGCACGCCGTGGGACAAACAGGAGAGCCCTGAATTCCAGCTGCCCTTCCACAGAGAAGTGCTGTGAGAAAGCAAGATGATGGTTTTAGTCCATTCACATGGTTCCCCACTGTGGTAACTACTTAACAGCTCTTCAAATGCAGAACACAAACCGACCATTGGAGATCAGAGTAACACAGCAACTGAGCCACTGGTCAGGAACAAGCACCTTCCTCAGACACACACATTGAATTAAGTGTTCAGTTACCAGGCCAGCAGAGCAATTCAGAACACATCCCAGCTCCTTATGCAGCATATTGAGATTTAGAAAGCAAATTTGTTCTTACAGCACTTCCCACTATCAGACAACAAAAGGCAGAAAACCTTTCCAATGAGGAATTACAAATGTAATTGATCTGCAACCTAGTTTTAAATTTAGACATGGTAACTGAACTATAAAGTCAGAAGGCACCTGCACTTCCCGACTGCAGGGTCAGCTCAGATGATAAACACCAATGCACAACAGATCAGAGTTCAGCAGCACGTTGAGCCAGCTTCCAGCTTCAGTGCTGTGTATTATAGTTTACACATCCACACATACAACAACTGTAATTGTGCCTCAAGAGAAAAACTTACTTTGACAGCCAGGTGGTCTTCCCAGTCATTAGTCAGACTCTTGTAGAATTCTCCGTATTCCTCATTGGTTATGTCATCTGGGTTCCTGGTCCAAATGGGCTTGGTCTTGTTGAGCTCTTCATGATCAATGTACTTCTCCTTAATCTTCTTTTTCTTCTTCTTATCTCCATCCTTCTTCTCTTCTTCTTCATCCGAACCAACATCTTCAATCTCTGGTTTATCTTCTGTCTTTTCCTCTTTCTCTTCTTTTTCCTCTTCCTTTTCCTCAGCCTCATCATCACTCACCTCCTTATCACGCTCCTTCTCCACCTACAAAAAAAGGTAACAGTGCTTGAATTTCAAAAGCTCTAAGTTTATTAAGTCACAGTTCTAAGTACAGTCCCTTGCAGTCTCACAAAGCCAGAAAACTCCACAAACACGGTGTCAAAGCTTTCCCTCCTACACTCCAAGGACTCTTATTCTGGGTGCTGACACAAATGGCATTTTGTTTTCATGTGCCATGAGCTAAGTTCTTATTATTCAGTTTCATTATGCTGAATGACTCGTAACAATACACCTAGATGTAGTCAATGGTATGGAAACACATACTCTTGGCTTGGAAAACACCCGGGGTTTTTTTAACCTAGTCATGTGAAATACCATTTTAAGTAACAACTGCATTTCCCAAGAGCTTCCTCCAGGTAACATCTGAAAGAACTGAAACTAACCAAAAAAAACCTGCCTGCTCCTTCTTATACAAACTGTCATGTGTGAAAGTGGCTATACTTATTTAGTGTTTCACGTAAGGTACATACAAAGAGTGTGATTGGGTAGCCGATGAACTGAGAGTGCTTCTTCACGATTTCCTTGATTCGACGCTCTTCCAGGTACTCAGTTTGATCTTCTTTAAGATGCAGGATGACTTTTGTTCCACGGCCCAGAGGTTCACCTAGAATGGAGTTTACACGTTTTACTTTGCTGCAGCACAACAAACCTTGATTAATTCCTTAACAAGACACTGCTCTATCAGCAGTTTTCTCACCACTAGGCAAACAAACATTCTGTGTATAGAAACAGCCTAAGTTACACTTTCCCAAGTTTCCCCTACATGTATTTCAAACAAGTTTCAGGAGATGCTTACTAGACCACTCAGTGCCTTTAGACTGCATACAGAGTTGTTGAAGTCTGCAAGTAGTTTTCCACTTGTAAACTTTGAAAGCTTAAGTCTTAATGCACCATTTACCTGGGCATTCTGTATAGATCATATTATGCCAACTTAAATGGCCAGAGATAACCTGGACTTGTGCCTAAGGTGAAACATTACTTGTACTAATTCTTTTTATCTAGTGCCTTTTCCAAGGCAGACTATGTGCCACTGCCAAACATGTTTAAAAAGCACTATTGAGCAGGAACACTGAACACTCACCGTTATCCAGTCTGACAGTGAAGGACCCTCCAGCTGAGGATTCCCAAGCATACTGCTCATCATCGTTGTGCTTGGTGATCACTGTCACTTTTTCAGCAACCAGGTAGGCAGAGTAGAAGCCAACACCGAACTGACCAATCATGGAGATATCGGCCCCTGCCTGCAGGGCTTCCATGAAAGCCTTGGTGCCAGACTTGGCAATAGTACCGAGGTTGTTGACCAGGTCAGCTTTGGTCATCCCAATGCCAGTATCTACGATGGTTAGAGTGCGATCATGCTTGTTTGGAATCAGGTTAATTTTCAGCTCTTTTCCAGAATCCAGCTTGCTTGGGTCAGTCAAGCTTTCATATCTTATCTTATCCAGAGCCTGTAAAAGAAGAAACAGGCTTTAACATTCCCTGACTATTCCTAGAAGTTTCAGTAATTGTCAATAACTAACCAGGCTAGTTCTGGTACTCACATCTGAGGAATTGGATATCAGCTCACGGAGGAAGATTTCCTTATTGGAGTAGAATGTGTTGATGATCAGAGACATCAGCTGAGCAATCTCAGCCTGAAAGGCAAAGGTCTCCACCTCCTCCTCCATTGGTTGGTCCTGAGTTTGCACAGCTTCCGGCATCTGTAAAACGAGAGGGAGGAGTTGAAATTCCATCCGGAACAGCCTAGCTAACATATCCTCTTGCACGCAGTGACAACCACGTAGTTTCAGCACCAGAGGAACACACACATATAAAAAAAAACCCCTTCCCAGATTTTTAACCGTTCAAGAATTTTAAGGAATGCAGAATATAGGGCACAAGACTTTAACTACAGGCTTGCTTTAGGCTCATTTTACTTTGCAGCACTTAGGGTAAGACAGGACTTTTCCTCTCTCCTTGCTTAATTCATGAATTGATGTAAGACCTTTACTCTCCCTCTTCGCAGAACTACCTAAATTCTTTAATTGGCTTATTTTTCTCTTAATCGCGTCCACCTATTACTTGCATACACAGCTAACGCCTCCAGCAGCAAACACTATGCACAACTCTCATTTAATTTGCCCAACCACAACCCCGCTCCGATCGCTACAGGATGAACGGCCCCAAGTGCAGCGGCGCGGTCGGAGCCGCAGGGCGCAGGCCGGAGCAGCTCCCCCGCTCGGAGCCGCTGGGTGCAGGCCGGCCC
>VXBT01012887.1:0-125822 GCA_013400235.1 Oriolus oriolus
CTGCCTGCAACACAAGCACAGGAGAGGCACGGGGCTACACAAGCACAAGGCATGCATCCCTGGCCAGGAAGCACAGCAACAAAGCAAACCTTGGAAGGCAAAAATTGTGCTTGTCATTGACATGTGTTGTAGTTGGCAAAATACCCCATGGTACCACACATTCCTTCTTTTTTGTGTGAGGTTGGTACAGATCCTCAGTCTTCATGTTCTCACCCTTCAGGAAATAGGACCTGCTGGGCCTGTATTCCTGCTGCTGCATTCTGTAGCTCTGTCACTTGCCTTTTCCAGACTATAAAGGATAGGTTTTCAAGCTAAACTGAAGAACACATCAGTCTGCTCCTGGCTACACATGCACATTGTGCTAATGGTTGTGAGCATCAGTTCCAAAACAGATGGAGAAAAATAAAAATTAAAATAATATCCTGCTTCCAGTTATAACCTGTGTGTTATGTGTCCTTGAATGTGTCTTTGGAGCTGAAAAGCCCCTGACATTTCTGGAAAATAATGATCATTGTTACTTGAGTCATGATGAGCACAGGAAATGGAACAGAACAGTTGTGCCACATTAAACCCAGATCTCTGCATGACAAAGTTCGACCCACATCTGAGGGCTCCACCCCGCAGAGCAGCTCTCTGGAGCTCCAGGAGACAGGGGCAGAGATGGGCACACCTACAGCAGGGCTCAGGCAGGGACTGAAGGTCCCAGGCAGAGCTGGGACACGTCCCCTGGGCCCTTGGCAGGAGATGGCGGGAGTGTGGAGAGGCCAGTCCCAGCAACTGAGGCCTGTGAGCACTCCTGGGACTCCACCAGGACTTGTAAATTGGAATAGTGTTTGTTAGCTACCAGTGAGTGGGGACCTCCCCAGACTCCCAGGACCCTTGTGTAGGTAAATGAGAGGAGTCCTTCTGTGATATCTGCTAGCTCCTTCACTACTATGAATGAATCCCATCAAGCCCAATGGACCTGACATTAGGAAATATTTCTTTATCCAGTGGTCAAACCCTGGAAACAGGCTTCCTGAAGAGGTCCCCCCATGTCTGGCAGTGCTGAAGAAGTTGCTGGAGAGGCATTTGGACAATGCTCTTGGATACCATGCTTTAGCTTTTGATCAGCCTTGAATGGAACCGGTAGTTGGACTATCACTGGACAATCATTTTAATCTATTCCAGATGAAGTATTCTAGTCTAGTCTAGTGTAAGAAGTCAACTGATACATCTGTCCCCTTACAATTTCACTGTCCACAAATGGAAAATCACTGTTCCTGCAGTTGGAACACTCAGAAGAGCAGGCAACCCAAGTGATATAAGAGGTGGTTAATAAAAAAATAGGAGCTAGAAAGAGGATGAAGAGTGAGAACAATGTGGTAGCAACTGCAGAGAAACTAGAGACAGGTGCCAGTTCCGGGAAAAACAGCGGGTGAATACTTGGGAGACAGTAGAAAAATAAAATTGTTTCTGCTATAGACATCTCCCATGGAGGCCTGACCCTGAACTGTTACAAACCTGAGGAGTGAGAGGTGAGTGAATGACAGGGGTCCTGTGGAGGAGAGCCCTTAGGAGTCTTGGTCCAAGGGAAGCTATTCACAGTTTCAAAATTCCAAAACTGTTATCTGAAATGACAACTATTTTTAATTGATCATGACATGCTCAAAGCACATTAAATAGGATTTAATAGGATGTGAATCATCAGGACAGCTGCTTTGGTGACAAAAAATGCGCAGAAACCATTTTGATCCGATTTCACAGAATGTGTTCTATGTCACTTACATGGCATGATCACAGCTTCCCAGGCTGCTTTCTTGGGATATCTTTGGGGTTTAATTACCCTGTCAATTAGAGTTAGAGGTATTAATGTGGCAGTGAAATGATAAAGATTGCTCATGGGTTCTATTCTCTGCTTGTTTGTATTCATCAGTCTTGAAAGAGGAGGTCTTTTCACATTGTCTTGACATGGATGCTAATAAGCCTATAATGAGAGATTCACTGCATCAAATAAAATAGGTGCCAGCAGCCATGAAGAGAACAAGCTAAGATAATGGTACAATGCAGTCCAGTAATGAAGAGGTGGAGAGTGTAGTCTCCTGGATAGGGCAGAACACTATTATTATTCAAGGATGAATGGATTTAGCCAGTGAATGGATAAAAGCCTTTAAGAAGACGGAAATGATGACAAAACCCAGCCACTTCCGGAAAAAAGGGACCAGGATGAAAGTGCATTGTATCAACATATGCTCTATGAAGCTATAGAAAGCATTTAAAACTGAATATTGAGTAAATTGAAGTAATTTTCAACAAAATCCTGAACTAGGGTGAATCAGAAAAGCATTCTTAAATTATATAAAGCTATGTTGACTTACTTATCTCCTGAGACTACAAAGAAACAGACTAAGTCCCATGTTCATGGGACACATGCACGCGCAAAGCATTTTGGATCAACGTTTTTAGTTTCAAATGATCTGCATTAAGTTGGACAGAGTGTAAAAATGAGAACTGTTATTAATATTGTATGCCACCAGCTTTATCAGCGTATCAAATGTAAAGGGTTTTGTGCAGGCCAGTACTTGCTTAGTGCTTTCAGCATCTTTAGTGGAGCAAATGCCTATGGTGTCCCTGGGTGCTTAAACTACATTGGTTTTCAAGGTAAAGTAAAACACACATAAAGTCCGTACACTTCTAGATTATTTATTTGTGTGACTTGTATAAATCATATCATGCTGTGATTTTAATGAGTTCTATCTTCACATGTTCCTACTCCTGGAAGACCTTTATGGCCTTGCTCTGTAACTTATTCCCTCAAGCTGCTTTATACACAAAATAGAACTGTTTCTGAAAAATGGCGTTCTAAGAACTCAGTAGATGTATTTGGGTGGAAACAAAAAAGTGTAAGCAGTTGTTGCTGCTAGCCACAGCGATAGTAAAATTGGGAGAATCCAAAAATTCAGAGTAGTTCTCTCTTTTTTTTTTTTGGCTTCCAGTTTATAGACTATGATTTTTAAGACACACTGCTCTTATTTTCAATAAGTTTTTTTGTGCCAATTTTAATGCACAGTGCTTCAGTACTTGACATGAAAATACTAAAAGAAGAATTATAAGAATTCACACCACGGAATTGCCATTACATAAAATCATTAGGGTTTATAAAAATATAAAATATTTGTGATCTATCATGCATTCATTCCCTTTCCAAACATTCAGGACCTAAACTACCTCTCAGCAGTGTTACAGGAATTGCAATTTTTCCAATGGCCCTTAATATCAGTACAACTTCCCTCACAGATCAAGGGCAGCAGATCACTTTAAGAGTGTAGATTCCCTGAGCTAGCATTAACAGCCCTCTGTGTTTATTTCAGGAAGATTTTACTGATTTTTAGAAGTGCTTCTCCGGGCCATAGTAAAAGCATTATAAGCCTTCAAAGGGAAGATCATTTGGGACAGTTTCAGACACTGACTGAATACATATTAAGCTACTATTCCATATGCAACAACTTGAGACTAAGACCAGATTTGACACCCTTGCAGTTAAAAATGTACAAAATTATTTACTTAAATTCCTTTTAGGTTGTTTCTTGGACGTCTTTTCCCCATTCCCCTTCCACTCCTCACATTGAAAATATCTAGTGTAACAGCTTCTCTAGGTTCTGGTGGAGAACTCTTTGTAGAGTGAAAAGAGATGCCACAAGCTCCACCCTCTACGAACCTCTGTAGAGGGGATAAAGTGCTCCACTCTCAGGTTTCACAAAGCCATCTCCTGTGCCACACTTTTTCATAGAGAAGCTGCCATCTCACTCATTTGCAGGGCTGTTCCCTTAGCAGTACTACATACTAAGGACTCAGAGCCTTGCCCTTGATCAGCACCTGTCCTCCCTCAGTTCCTTCTTGTCCAGCTTATATGGCCCAAGCATTATGAAGCCTGGTTGAGTAAAAGAAAGGAGGGGTTTACCTTGGTACCTTTCCAGTTCCTGCAGTGGATCACAGCAAATGACAGGAAGCTTGTTTAGAATAATATCTGGAAAATTCAAGTCCTGTCATTAAAAGCATTGTACACTGTTCTTTTATTGATCTCCTGAGATATTATTATCCTTTGTTCACGCATTGTAGAAGAAGTGATAAGCATCCGAAAGGAATCTAGAAATTCAGAGTCTATTAGGATTCATCACTACCAGCCTCTGATTCATCAGCATGCTAGCCTTTGGGCTACTGCATTTTTTCGCATCTAGCCAAATCAAATTATAAGTGATCAGTGTCATTAGTCTGTTTCACAATAATGAATAAGAAAACATAGAGCCACCAGATGTTCTGATGGGCAACAGGTTGATGGGAGCTGGGAGACTGTGATGGGGGACCTTTGCTTCCAGCCAATCTCACCTTGTCAGAGGAAAAGATCTTTCCCCTTTGAGACAGAACTTCATGGAGGAGCTGCATGACAGGGTGACATTAAAGGCCTTTATGCTATCAATCCCATTTGTTTAAGGGTATAGCTCCTTTTACCCAGCAGAGTCACCCTTTCAACTACTTTTCCAAGGTATTCCACTTTGTGAAGGAAATTGTGTCTCCTTACCTTTATTCATGTAAGATAAATGACCTCTCTACTCCTTAAAGCTCCTCCTCTCTGGGATGCATGATTCGTTGCTATCACACATTCTGCTCCAAGGTGGGATCTTTGTTTACCATAACAGAAAAGATGTAGGTAGTAGGAAGAAAAAGAAATCATGTTCTCTCCTTTTATTTTGCTGAAATGGAAAACTCCTTAGATTAGCATCATCCTTGCTCTTGAGATTGAAAAGAGAAAGCATGGACCACAACTCTGATGGGCAGCACGGAAAGGGGCCTGGATGCCAAAGTAAGTGTAGAACATGTCCGTATTTTGAATCTAGACACTTCCCTGGCATTGGTATATCACTCTTGTGTAATCGCCTGTCTATTCCTAAAGCCTTACCCATCCACCTGCACCTGTCTTTATTTCTGTTTTGGCCCCATCCAATAAGCACCTATTACAGAGAAATCAAAGAAAACAATAGCAACTGAATAATGCTAGCATTTGATGCTACAGAACTAAAATTAAATATCTGAAGCAGGATAAAGCTACAAGATAAATGTCTTCAAAGTCAGAAAAAAAGAATGTTATGGCTTTAACCTGTTTACATGAAAGTATTTTCTCTGGTGGAATAATCAAAGTTTCAAAGATCTTGTCCTATATAATATCAAATCCTATTACTATTCAGCAGGGGAAAAGCTATTCCCTTAAAATCAAGATACTCTTTAAGAGCTTCCAGCATGAAAAAGCTTGTATTGTGTGCACAAGCACACACAGAAAACATCTCAAAGGGAAATGTTAGCCTCAAATTAATTTCTATCAGATTTGATTGAAAAACTCACACATATCTGTCCATTGGAGGTTTGCGACCTGACTCTGCCTGACTGGGATTTGGTAATCAAATAGACTCCTACAATATGTGTATCAGTTTTACTGTAGTCAAGAAATATAGCTGTGAAATGTGCATCATATCCACAAAATTAGACCAAGCTGATTTTTTGTATACAGCTTCATTTGTTCATTAACTAAAGAAGTGCCCATAATTAGAAAAAAAGGCAAAATAAAAATAACTTTAAAATGTTATGGTAATAATATTGTACCATGTCTGAATCAATTTGTATACTTGAACAAATTTTTCCTACAAAGTCAAGATTTCTTGTGCACTTGTTGCTGGCCACTATTGCAGCTACTCTAAAAATAGGCAAGACCTCAAACCTTTCTCATGTGGCAAGATCTGAAAAACTGTGCATTAATCCTTCATTCAATTTCTCAAAGAACTGCTCAACTTCCTTTGATTTTCTCTCTAAAAGTTGTTACTTCTAGAAATTTAAGATCACAAAAAGAAATAGTAAAAAAAGTAAAATAAATCCCTTGAGAAAATGTTCCATTTTTCAACCACATCTAATAAAAGTGAGCTACGCAAATGTAAAGGCAGCAGTTACAGATGTGTAACTGCACTGCCACATAGCTGACATTACCCTGGATTCAGCCAGACCCCTAGCTGTGCTGGAAGCCTCATGTAGAACTGCAGAAGCATAGCACTTTTGACACAATAAACCCATACAGAATCTATGTCTGCTGTCAGTCATTGAAAAGAGGAATCTCTAATTTTAAGATCATTTATATCAGCACTGCACACCATTTTGAACTTTGACCTCTGACTTCATTATCAGACTCAAATTCTGAGACAGAACTTCAGATCCAGATTGGTCACTATTTAACTAAACAGTGTAAAAAGGAAATACATTAATCCAAATTAAACTGAGGCAGCTGTGAGAATATCCTATTTGTTGGATCTACAGAAATTTCATTTAGTTTATAACATTTCATTTCAAGTTTCTTTAAAAGCTCTTTAAATGAAAGTTTCAGAAGAAAGGCAAGTGGGGAATAGGAAACTGAGGGGAGGGAGAAGAAAAAATGAAATATAAACTTTGGCAGAATGGCATGTAAAAAGCAGGGAAGCAAAGAAATAGGAGATGGGCAGTTGAACAGTTGAAGGAATGGGAGTTGAACAAGAAGAAAAGGGACAACAACCATCATTGGCAATAGAAGACGAGAGCTTGGAGACTGAGAGAGAATGTCTAGTTTTCAGAGCTAACAGATGATCATCTCAAGAAAATTCCTTGGTTTCTTTCAGAACTTCTGTGTAGAGAGTAATGAGTCTGCTAGATCTTATGTCTGTGTAGGTCCAGTCTGGACAAGAGGACCAGCCAGGAACACAAAGGCCTTTCTCCTGAAAACTGAATGGTAGATATTCGGGATATGAATGGAGCTAATTTCCCTTTTATTATTTCCTCAAAATAATACTCCAAGCTTTTGGGGCCTGATGAGGAGAAAACAAAGTAATTTACACTCTGGAGACCCTGACTAGTACGACAATAATATCACCTCCCTGCTATCTCTGCTGCCATAATGTAGTTCTCCCTTAAAATGTCATGTTCAAAACTAGCAGAATTAACTGCTCCTTTCCCCTATTTTTATATATATTTCTTCCAGTCTAAAAAAAGAGATGAATGAGGGGAAGAACACCATCATAAGTTCATTTGTAAGCTGAATGAAAACAGAGAAAAAATTGGAAGAACTGTGGCACCAGCACTGCAGTCAAGCATTCAAGCCTCTAACTGCCTGGGACTTACCCAAAACTTTCGGTTTCATCCCTTATTGTCTCAGTTTATGTGTATTCTTTGAGGCATTTTGATTTCTGTAACATTTTCCATTGTACCTTCCTCTTTTATGTTCTTTATCTGCCAACCAGATAACACTGTATTTTTAACAGGCATCTCCATTAGGGTATCGACTAAGTGGCTCCCAAGTCCTCTGTCACAAGTCACTGAGACAAGGAGATAGGTGAAGTAGTTATTGATGTTTTCTACTGCCTTGGTAGCTGACACTATTTCCAACTATTTTTGGAGGACAAGGAAAAGAGGGAGTATAAAATTAACAGAATAGGGTCACTTCAGAATCTATGTGCAGGCAACTGCAGCCACTTTCCAGTCCCCCAAAAAATACTGTGGTGAACAAATACAGTTTTCTGGCTATCATGACTTCACAACTCATCACATTCTTTACAAGGGATTGAAGTTGCAACACCTGTGCTTTGGGGGTGATTGATTTTTGAGGAATTTTGCTGGATACAACTGACTACCAGTAAACATTAATGCTTTCATGGAGTAAGGGAGTTTTAAGGATTAGATTCCAGAGGTATGAGTTAAAGCAGAAGGTATGAGTTAGGCCTGTCAAAACTAAGAAGGGAAGACCAAAACCATGCATAATGGGGACAACTTGAACAGAGAATGGTGGTAATCTTGTTGCTTACAAGATGAGTTGAAGAAAAGCAAGTGGCATGATCTAATAACGTAGTAGAAACACTAAGTGCTACTTTAAAAAAGACCATGTAATTAAATTATGGAAGTGCTACCACAGGATTTTATGAAAGCCAAAATGGGTATGCAACACAGTGGTCCTGGTTGCAAAGCCTAACCAAGTTCTTCATTGTAGGAAGTCAAGAGCATCACTTCACATTTACCTTATTTCATTTTATTTTGCTAAACACCAAGGAGCAACCACTTCTGAAAATACCTGTGATGTGAACTAATACAGCATTTATTCTATTCTTCAGTAAGGCAGAATGGCCTACAGACAAACGTAATTGTGAAGTCTTGCAGTCATTGGTTTCCCTTCATAATTTCAGTTCCATGATACTTTATTGCATGGAAAAACTAAAATTTCATCTAAAAACTTAAACTTCAAATACTGGTATGTGAAGAGAAAGCTCGAAAGTATGACCTTACTGTTCTGCATGGCCTGAAAAAATGAGAGAAAGTAATCATATGGACATATAATTTCTTTAATTTAAGCCAGTCTTATAGTCCTGACTCATTATTTTGAACACTGTTAGGAGTTGCAGTTTTGCTTGTGCTCAGACTTACCAGTACAATAAACATATTGCTAAGCAGAACATCATCATAAAAAAAATACAAAACATATTTATAGCAACTGCTTATATAAAATATTTCACCTTTTCTTTCAGATCTTCAGGTAAGTGCAGTTGAATTCACTGAGTGCTCGCAAGTTCTATGGAAGTCTGGTCTAGGATCTCTTCACGAAGAGCCTTGTGTATGACCATTCTCATGTTACTGTGTACCTTGAATACCAACAATCTTATAGCAGGCCAAGAAAAACACAGATATTCAGGGTTAGAACAGAAGCACAGAACTATTCATTTAGAACTTGTAATGGTCTGGTGGACTCACAGGTAGGCCGAGGGACAGGGAGAGGAATCTCTTTCCTTAACAGGTTCTGTAACCTGTGTTGACAGCACTGCTAATATTAATCCTCTGAAAGACGGGCTACTAATGACAGATTTTCAAACACTTCAGCTTCTCCTGGAGCAGAAATTAACTGCTCTGGCTCAGAAAAATTGTTGACTGGGGTAAGCTGCATGGTTTTTTGTTTGCATTATTTAATGCTTTGGAAGACAAAGAAGACAGCATTGGCTTCACTTAAGCAACAACAAGCTGTGGGCCACCTTCAAACAAGTTCATGGGTAATTAAAAAAAATATCCCAACCTTTGATATTGTAGTAAATAAAAGAGACTACATGGATGATTTTGTCTAAATTTTCTGATCCAGTACTGTCGTCACCGAAGGGTTAAAAGAAATTGCAGCTATGCAGTCCAAGACACCTGGACTGAAAGGTGGTATTTGTGATCACAGTCAGTGTTGAACCAGTTAAAAGCTTTGAATCTAATCATGTCAGTTGTTTGGAGAAGATTTTGCTAATACAAAAGCACAGCAGAACAAGGACAGTAAAATAATGTGTCTTTTGAATTTATATTGCTTTCTTGTCTGCAGAATTTAAGCATTAGCAAAAAGTCAGCTAAAGTAACAATACAAAAGCCAAAAGCAGTAATGAAATTAAAATCACAAAAGTCTTAAAGTGAAAACATTAGAACTTTTGTTTTCTAATTCTTACTAGCATTAGTGAAATATATTCATTTTCAATTGCGAGATTTTAACTTTACTGAGTGTAAAATCTATTTTAAGGCATTTATTTGTTGTACTTTTTTTTACTTTTAAGTGAATTTTTTTGCAATCTATAAGTGACAAGCTTCTATGTTTGCAAGATAAAATAATTATTTTTATCAAGAAAAAGGTAAATGGCAGAAGGAAAATTTAAATACCCACTTTTTCCAGGCAGAACAACTATGTCATATAAGTGTTTCTTATCTCTGTAACAGTTTAACAGCAACTTTCAGACTTATTTTAGGTTTTTACACATTCTAGAATCAGGTTAGAAGTCGCAGAAAACACCATTATCGACGCTGCTCCAGTTCTGCAATTAGTATTTAGTATTCCCAGGTGAAAAAAGAATTATAAAATGGATGCCTGAAGTCAAATTGCCAGTGGTTCAATATTTCCTACTGCCACTTCAGAAAATGAACCATGATCTTTTCCATCTTCTGAACAATAGCCATGTTTTAATTCTAAAATTGTCTTCATTTCAGTGGCTACCAAGGTTGCTTCCATAACATAATCTGAATTTGATTTAATGACTTCTCATTTCCAAAATCAGAAATTTGGCTTTACTCTTTATTTTCACTCATATGTGGTCTCCTTGTTCCTATGTTTCATGAAGCTTGCTGAGAAATTCTTGCAAGGAAAGAATATGATCTCCTGCTCTTCTGAAAAGAAGAGAAAGCATTTCTCTGGCTTATGGGAACAGTATTTCCCCACAGTCCTTCTGCTTCCTGAGCAATGTGGTAAGGGCTTATGCTTCAGCAAAGCATACTTTATTCAACATATGATGCCATCATCTCACCTGCTGACAAAAGCCAACAGAGCTGGCTTGATGGAGAGCACAACAGATGGAGCACAGATGGCTGCCTACAGTTGCCAGGACTGTGGTCTGGTTTTGTTGTGACTGAACAGCAAAGTAGAGTCCTCAGTTTAGAAATCTATCTATAAATTGCTGAGATCTATGGGTAAAGAATTCTGTAGAAATGCCTCTAGATTAATAATTGTGTTATTTTAATTCAATTGCCATTAGCTACCATCTGTTTACATAATTCACCTGCACTGCCATGCTAGTCTAGTGAGGCTCTCTGCTACTCGGTATTGCTGCAGAGCTGCTCCTTCTGTCCAATCTAAAATATCAAAAGACCAAAGTGATGAGGCACCAGAAAAGATTTTATTATAAATTAACTAATGAGGCATACATTTCAAAAGTGTCTTTCTATAAACCATAGTACTACTTCTTTGCATGAAAGCTTAAATTGCATTTTGTAATGCTGGAGAAAAGAATACAATTTTAAAATTTAATTCTCAAGAACTACCTCATCCCATTGCATTTGGAATTTTTGAGTGGAAGAAGAGCAGAAATGCAGAAAATTAATTATAATTTAATTGTTTTCAGAGTTTGTTTCACTTAGGTTAAAAACCTAATGAGGTAAAACATTAGAGTGAAACTAGATAGGAATTCTTTCTATTGACTTCAGTGGACTTTAAATCAGACCCAAAGAAAAGACCCATCTTGCCAGTCCTACTTGACTAACAAGTAGAAAAAATAATACTACAGCATGATACAGAAATACGGTAGAAATTCTGGTCCTTGATCAGCAAAAGCACAAACCCTCCCAGACTTTCGCATCTGACTTTCTCTGTGCTCCAGGATACACATCTGGTGCATTTCACTCTGAAACCTAGTCCTTCCTGCACTTATCAGACCTTAGTTAGAAGTGGATGGAGGGAAGGGGTCCAAAGTGTCAGAAGTTCAGGTGAGAAAGAGGCAGACTGAGTGCCCCAGAGAGCCAGCAGATGAAGGAGCTTTCTGCCCTCAGCTCTGAGCAAGGCAAAGAGAAACACATCTGCAAGCTCTACTAACCTGTGGATTTGTCTATATATTCTTAGGATGTTTAAACCAGAACATAAATACTGAAGAATATTTGGTTATAGCACAAAGATTTTCTTGGGCAAGAAAGCCTCCCCATCCTCTCTCCTCAACCTCCTTTGCATACACAATTTTCTTCTGGCGATAAAAGGATATTGGTATAGAGCTTTTTAGAATAGCTTCTCCGTAACACCTATTTCAGAAAATACCTAAATTTAGAAAAACCATAAGGACATCTCCCTATGAGGCCTGACTCTGTGAGGTGGCAATGTTCCTTAACTGCTCAGCATGTCAAAAGGAGGCTCTTCGTACGCGTCTGCATTGCTCAGTCTCTGGTTAATGTACAACCAAGACCCAAAACCAGCCTGTAATTCCTGAGAAGCTGAAAGAACAGAAGCTTCCTGTGGTCCTGTATTAACGCTTCAGAGGAAAAAGCTGCAGGTGGATGTTCACTCATTGCAGATTCTCATTCTTCAGCATGTGCCTGTATCAGTTATCCTAAATACCTCTGTTATCTGGAGATTTCCTGCTATTAAACTTGACCTTGGAAGGTACTTCGTACATTGTTTTGCTTGGAAGAAAGGTCTTAGAAGAAAACAGTTCTAAGGTATTCATTCACTAGCAGACACGATTTTGTGCTTTTAATAAAACTTTCAAAAGATCATACTGGTGTTTATTATGCATTGTTGTGATCAGTTTGATACTAGAAATAGCAGCAAGAAGGATGCAGCAGAAAAACAGGAAAAAAAGCAATCTTTAAGTTATCTGTTAATCATCATGACTACAGCTATAATGGAACCAGTGCCCACGTGACTAACATAACCATGTGTATTCAGCAGATGCAGTACAAGTGGAAGAGTGTATAACAGATAATTAAAAGCCAGGGCTTGCTGGGGTAGTGCTGCACAGTGCCCCGGGAGCCTTAAACCTTCCTAACGCTAACGGCCTTCCACCACATTACCCAACCCATGTTTATTACAAGATCAGAAACCTAATTTTTGAGCCATTAACCATGATTGTGCATAGTATGTGTTGTCATTATTGCAGAGAAGTGAATCTGGCATGCGACATGCAAAACATGGCAAGAAGGGTTCTGAAATGATCATTGTTTTGTAAATTTTAGGAGGATAAGGTTCACTAAGATATCTGTTGACATCACATGAAATGTTTTGTCATCCCTTTACTTGCCTGGAAGAACCTATTCCACCAGAGATTTAATTCTATATTTAGGAAACAAGATCTGTCATTACCAGTTTTCTTCTGTTCAATCCAATGAAGTGTTCAACACACCATGAACAAGAATGATACTGTACATTTAGCTAACAAAGTTATTCTGCCGCTGACATTAACACTAGAGATACTTTCTTCCTCTCAGATTACTTATTCAAGCTCTAAAAAATTAAGCAACTTTAAGGACCTGTAGAATGAAAAATTAATCCACTGAACCTTTTATTCTCTTTTGTTCTGATGCAACATTGGTTGAAATTGATGGGCATGTTTCTAGTACTTTTAACAGCATTGGATAATGCTCTTAAACATGGGAAAAAGTGCCAAAATCTTAAATAAGAACAATTTTGAAACAAGAATTTGAAGTAGTCAGGGTTAGTCCTTAGTCTGAACAGCCTCAGCTTGTACAGGAGTTTATATCTAAAGTTGGAATGTCAAATTCCTCCCTGCAGTGGCAGTGACTTACCCCATCAACTCAGATCTCACAAACAACAATGTAGCCTTATATCATTTATGTGTATATTTTAAAGCAAGATTGTTCCATTTGGAGAAGTTCCCAAATTCATAAAATAAACTTTTTAAAAAAATTAAACAGGAGAAAAATATTAATTATGCTAGGAAAGGACATGTAGGATCAAGTCCAGTCTCATGATATACTACTATATCATGTATTCCTCCTTATTTATGCATCTTCATTGTACTACAACCAGTTTTCTGGATTTAGCTTGATCACTAATTTTAACCGGTCCAGTGAAGTTAAGAACATAACTCTTATTTAAAAGTATTTATGAATGAGTTGGAGACTGGGCTTCTATCTACTTTTACATGAGTGGTAAGTTTGTGATATAGGCTGAATTAAAATTGTGCACCCAAACTCATGTGGGATAGAGTGGACTGTGTAAGAGGATTGAAAGGCAGAATTCACAGAGAACTTTTGATAATGTGGGAGCAGGATGAAAGAGAACACAGAAATTTTACAAGCATACTGGAATTGAGCCTAATAATCAGGCAAGAGTTGTCCAAGTTTCTCCAAATAAGATGGGTGACAGACATAGAAAAGGAAGCAATCATGATTCGCCATTTATTATTAAATCTTGCTTTCAGCTTGGTAATCAAGGAAAAAAGATAGCAACAGATATTTTATTGTAGGGTTTTTCAATAGCATCAGCAGTTTCAAACACAGTGTTCATCATCCTGCTCTGGCCAGAGCTCAAGACATAATAAAATATCTAGGGCTCTATTTTGATGTACGGCCTACATCTGGTTAGAAGGTATACATTCAAACCCGTTGACTTGTATTAGATCTGGGCTCAAAAAAAATAGCATTGACCTAATTCCAACAGATACCCAACAGTCAAAGTCCTGATGGAGACAAGCCAGAGCTTTGGACTCCTGAGAATTTAAGCTGTTTTGCGATACAAAATAATGATCTAGCAGAGAAAAGTCTTCTGGAGAATTACTAGCTGGCGTAAGGGTTTTTAGAAATAAATAATGTTTTATATTATTTGCATATTTTCTATTCTAAAAATGAAGAAAAATAAGAAAATGGAAAATTTAAATTATTTTACATCATATGGAGTTTAATAAAAATAAATTTTAAAGTTTCCAGCAATCACCAGGCTTCTGAAGTGGTCAAGAAATATAGATAAATGTCCCCATTATATTAATCTCATTTATCAGATACCTGAAGTTTAAAGAAGCTAAGTGGCATATACAAGATATAAAATATATGACATAGCAAGAACAGAATGTGTGTTTCCTGGATCTTTAACCAGGGTGTGGATATTCCTGCTTTGCCAAAAGCTAATTCTTTTCACTCCCAATTATATATATATATACACACACACATACATCCCAAGAACCTGATACATCACAAAAAAATGTACTGAAGACAAGCGATGCCCTATCACAGCTAATAACCTTTGAAAGTTTTAATGTGAACAACAGCATGTGTCTGTTCTGCAGATTTTTCATTAAAGTACATAGACCAATTTGAAGAAAAAAAAAGATATTTGAGGAAGTAATAACCCAGAGGTTAAAAAAATATTGATTGGGAAAAAATGTTTTCTTCATAAAGGTAATATTTCTATTTTAGCAAAAAGAAGCTGTTTAGTCTCCAGGAAAAAAAAAAAGTATGTTCTTACAGCACACATTTCATTTGTTGTGAGCTTTGTTGAATAATGAGCATTCATCTTACAACCTTCTCTCACCTTACCTATCACACTAAAGGATTTAAAATTCTTCTGGAAAGTCTGTGCCATTTCATTTATTACGTGGAAAAAAAAATTGAACATCAACTTTTTAACACTTTTTTTTTCTTTTTCTTTTTTTTGTTTTTTTGCAATATAACTACCTGCCCTTTGGTGTCTAATACCTTCTTAGAAGATATGACCTGGTAAATTTAGTATGGATTACCACAGACTTATTCACTTCTAATGAGACATAGTTTCTCCTGATCTTTTTCATCTACCTTCAGAAAAGAAAGATAAAAAAACCCCAGAGCTTGTTTCTGTCAGGGTTCGTTCTTTGGTGTCAGGGAAACATGCTGGGGCTTTTCCTTCTCTGTCTTCTAAGTTTTCACCTTGATCTTGTAAAATTTTACAAATAATCCAAATGCATATATCATTCTGCTGTTTTCTAAATTCAAACTGAATAGTCAAATAGTTAAAGATAATGATTACTTGGGAAAATATTTTTCCATCTTTGAGAAATGCATTCGGTAGTACATTTCCAAATTTCAGGAGTCTGGGGGGTGACTTGCAGACTAAGGCAAATGCAAATTAAGATAGCTGAATCAAGGGCCTTCTGAGGACATCAAAGGGCTTTGGAACAAGCCTCAAGTTTTTAGGACATTTCATCATAGATATCAAAATACTTCACAACAATCAGTACATTTCATTACTTGTATTTCATTGATGGGGAAACTGATGTATAAACAGCAAAACAATTCTCTTCCTATCATTTAGTGACTCTGTGCCACATCACAGGATAACAGTCAGCTCCCATTACCTTCCCATTCTGCCATCTCAATCAAATTTTCTCACAGAGATGGCCTTAGAAAATAATAGTTAGGCTTGTTGCTCTAGTAATTCTGCTCCCCAAATGACTAGTCTGAATTAACATGTTACGTATCACTTGACAGAGGAGATCTGTATGCTGATCTTTCAGAACTAGTGCTAGATGTTTTAAAAAACCTCCAAAATCCCAGTGTGCTGTACCTGCCACCACCAACTCTCGTCGTGGCAGTTCACTTGCATCTTTTCCTATAACCCTTTGATCCTCCCCATCTCTTACTAATACCAGCTACTTCAAGGGTTAGGTGGAATTCAAATGAGACCTTGTGTTGATTTAGAAGTCTGTTTTTTCAGATAGAAATCATATCTTCTCAACTATGTTCAAAAATAAGTAGTATGCTGTTGTCACCACCATAATATAAATGACTAATTGTAATAAGGAGCTGGATGCCCATAAAATAAATAACAAGAGTTATGAGTGTTCCTGTCCTGTTTCTTCTAAATCATATAATCTGGCTTAAATGTTTGGGGCTGGACTGTCTGCATGATATTAAATAGTTAAAGGGAAAGCCTGACACTTTGTCATGGAGGAGCATTCTTAATAGCTGCTGCTTAACACATGCCATGAGAAAAGATGCTTGTAAGTGCCCATTAGATGAGCAACTCCAGTTAATTAAAAAATGCTATTCTCAAGTGATTCACAAATAATGAAGCAACCAAAAAGAGACAGGTTAACTTCTAGTCTTCTTGCAAGCAGGAGAACAAAATCAGTATTTGCTTAATGAAAAAAGGCTATACTTGAACCAGGCCATCAAAGGTGGAAAAGCCGTCCTGTAACAAAAGCATAATGCTGGGAAGCAGGAGACAATATTTTCTTTTTAAATTGCTTAAATTGCCTCCATTTTTTCACTTGAAAAATGGGAATTTGTTCCTCATGGATGCTCCATGAACAAAACAGTAAACAATTTTCAAGTACTATGGGCATTTCCTGGCTTGTCAGTGAACACTATGGAGAACACTGTTGCTGGTGACCTGTCACTATCACTACTGACAGCAATCCAGACACAGATGAAATTGAGGCTATTTCTTAGCACTGTACTAAAAAAATCTACTTAAATGAAGTGGGAAGGTGAGGAATGGCATTCTGCTGCTGCAATGCACACTTAGCATGCAATGGGTAGAGAGCTCTTTGATATCCAACCCAACAGCACAAAAAAAACACAACAGGTAAAGTGTTATTACCCACAAAATACCTCCTTGGGAGCTAAAGTATGAGAAGAATAGAAAAAAAACTTATTTCAAATTCAAAAACAATGGGTTTTTGGAAGGATATCCTATTATTGCCATGTGGCAGCTGTACTTATCCACATCCATTGTTGAGTGTGATTATCTTATTAACATTTGTATACTATAACCACATGGTGCAAGAACGCTGTGTAGGAACACTGTTAAAAGCTATGTGGCCTTTTTTATGAAATAATATTTTTAAACTTCCGGAGGTGAATCACTTCTTTAGTAGGGACTTTAGCAGGACTGCTAAAATTCATTAGTTTTGTTCCCATGTAACTGGTTGGTGAATTGTACAGTGTTTTTTAAACACACAGCCTTTGGATAACATAATTCAATAGCCTGACATCTGAATTTGCTGAAACATGCTAATATATTACCAGATAGAGGCTTCTGGTGCTACCCTAGAAGGCTTTGTGCCTTTGCATGCTTCTTTGTGTCCCCTTCCTGGACATGAAAAATCTCAGCATAATGCAAGACACCCACTTGACAGACAGAACAACTATCTTCGCATCATTTCAGGTACTTAAAATTGTAAATTCAGAAGTAGGCAATATCTCAAGATGGTCTGCAGCAATCACCTTGGGAATGGGGATTCTCTTGCTGGTGCAACCTGTACCAAGAATATAGGTAGAAATGTTTTGATAATTCAGTAATGACAAGGACTCCATTATACCAGTTGATCTTAATGACAATGAAAAACAGTTATATTAAAGTCCCATCATAAGACAGATAATGTATACGAATTATCTAAACCTAGACTGAAGTTCTAGAACTTTGGATACTGGATTTTCAATTTCAAATTGCAGAAATGTTGATAAAACTATAAAATCCTAGAGTCAAGATTTGGGGTCCTACCTAATATCTTCTTTCTTTTAAGAACTGGTCTCACTTATAGACAGCAGTTCTCAGTAGATAGGAAGGAAGTAAAATTCCTAAGACCTAACAAAATTTAATATGAACATGGAGATTAAATTTAAGATTGCTCTTGAGACTCTTGGACCAAACATTATGTTAAGGTTGCTCTAATCATTATGTGTCAATTTTAAATTAGATCAAATCTGAGTGCTTTCTTTGATGAGAATGCTAATTACTCAAATTACATTTATGTTTGACAATGGAATGTGACTCTAACTGAAAACAAATGCTACTGCTGCTTTAAAAGAAAGAAACTCAGGAATACCAGCTTGCAGGAGCATATAAATGGGAAGTGGGAATTCTTAAAAGAATAGTAAGGACTCTGCAACAAGACAAGAAAGCATAAAATATCCTTGAGAAAAACATGCAACCATCCATTTTATGATTATATATACCTATAGACTTTCATCTTTGTATTTTGTTTCAAAGAGAAAAAAAATCAGTGGCAGTAACTTAAATTTGGAAATTTGGGAATGAAAACCTAGGAATCACAAGAAAAAATAGAGAGAGCACAAAAAAGAAAAGAAGCCAGTGTTAGAAGAATTAAAGACAAGGAGTATTTTGACTTTTAGGAAGGAGAAGGAATCCACTAAGTAGAATGCCAGTTGAAAATGGTAGAGTTGTTCACAACAACAACATAAATATAAAAGGAGTGAGTATGTTTCATTAGTTTAAATTAACAGAGGCATGTCCCACCAAGCAAGTCAAAAGACACGGAAACAAATTTGAGATATAGCAAACAACAGTCACAAAAAATTATTTGTAGGATGTAAAACATCTTTTGTGAAACAATCAATGAATCTTTCTATTTAACTTAACAAATAACTAAGAAACTATTTTAGACTACAAGTAATTACATAGGGAACAGAAATCTTTGAATACAGAACTTAGAGAAGCTGCTGACATGAATCCATAGTGGACATAATGGAAGGATTCAAAGCTGAGATAACAAAAATTTTAATTTGCCATAGGGATAAGAAACACCCAGTATGTACCAAGTGCTGCATTATTAGACTGCAAGCTTGCTTATAAAAACTGGTAGAGAACCACAGCAGAGCAGTTTAAAATAGGAAAACAAAGAAAGAACTTCTTTAAGCAGAAGGCAGACAGGTTTTGGGTTTCATTGTCTCAAAGAGATTTTGGAGGTACATAGTATTAGCAAGTCAAAAAGAGACAGATTCATCAATAGCAGGTTCATTAACAGATACCAGAAGGAGCAGTCAGGGACATGTCTTCTAACATCCCCGATTCCATGCCAGTAGATGCCAGGATAAGACAAGGGAGTGAAGCTCAGAGTGCTCTCCTCAGACTGCATCCTATCACCACTGTGGAATGTCAGGAATAAGGACAACTCTTGTTTTAATTTTTTAAAAAAAATTTTATTACAAGAAAAATAATTTGGAAAAGTAACAGCATCCAAATTCTTAATTTAAAATAATATAAAAACCCTGGGATCACAGGATCAGAGACTCTTGGTGCCAAACTGGCTATGTGCCCACTGCAGAAATCTTCAGCGCTGGATTTACCTCAGCTAATCTGAGGCAAAATTCTCTTAAAATAAAAAAAAGGTCTCTGAACAGAGATAGGCCTATGACCCCTCCCCCCCTTTACCCAGCACCAGGGGAGCAGATGCAGGAAGACGTGTTCACCAGCTCCCCCACTTGGAGAAAGAGGGCTCTGAGACCCTACTCTTACACCCTCTTGGCCCTTTCCAGGATTCCCCACTGTCCCGCCCCCATGGCACAAGATGATTGGTGGATTTTGAGGTACATCACAAGTGCCTTTCACCAATGGATCATTTGCTGGGGAGGGACTTTGGTTTACAGAGAGCAATGGAAACTTCATAATTAAGAGGTATTTTACAATTTAACTATCTTAACAACTTTAATAGTTATTAACTTGGTCATAAGATGATTTTTATATGCAAAAGCCAATTACCTAATTTCATATATGACAGGAAGACCAAGCACTAAGCTAGATGGACCACTGTTCTATTTCTTTTGTATTCTTGATTTTTCTAGGAGTGAGTATAACTGCTCTTGAAATGACTTATCAGAAGTGCAGGGAGTTTTGTATAATTGGAAATGTTATGTCAAGGTATGTTTTCTTTTTTAAAAAAATGGTACAAAGAAGAATTAATTCAGGTAAATCTCATGGCCCATGTTAGGGAGGAGTTCATATTAAATCACAATACTATTCCTGTCTGGCTTCATAATCTACCGATCTATGAAATTTTCTCATAGCATAATAATTTTTCAATTTCAGACTTGCTCCTTCTCTACAAGATCCTTTTAAATTTAACTATAAGGTTTTTAGGAGGATCCCTCACTACCTCTCCCTTTATAATAGCCCTTGTTTATCTTTAATAAATGGCTTTATGTTGTTTACTGTGCTTCACATTTTTTCATCTTCTTTGTGTGTTCTACACAGCACAAGTAGGTATCTTTCAATAAAGACTGCCTGAGAGCGAAGACAAAGAAAGTGAGCAGAAGAAAGACAGATGGGGAGGGAGGGTCAGAGGAAGAAAGAGAAGACTGAGTAGGATGTTATTCTTGAAGTATTTGAAAATAATCCACTGTAATTTGAGAAAGTCTTTAAATGTCAGGGAATAAAGATCAACTATTTTAACAAATTTGTAATAATCTTTCTGATATTGTTACCACTCTCATTTTTATAAAAACAGCTGATCATTTAAACTTAATTTAAATACACTGCAGTGGTGGAACAGAGTGGTAATGCATACTTCCATTTCTTACCTTGCCTTTTTGATGATATTGTAAATTACCTAGGGGTTATCTTTAGTGCCAGTTGAAGAAGGCAATTACTATGATGCCCACATGGTACTGCTATGTTTTACATTTGTAATTGAATTTTTTTATAGTCATTGTTCTGATACTTATTTCAGGAAGAATTGTTGTAAATAAATTTTAGATATGGATGAAGAAGAAAAATTAGGCAACTGCAAAACAATATAATGCTAGCAAGTCAAACAGGATTGTTATTAAAGTACAAAGTTCCTGAACATATTCAAGATTACAATTATGTAAGCTATGGTACAAATTGAAAGTGTCTTACAGAAATAATTCTTTGATTGCAAGGATAAGAAAAGAAAAGTCTTTGCAAGTTTATTTCTACAAACAGACAAACAAACAAACAGAAAGAGGAAAAGCTTTGAACTTCCATTGTACTGACAACTTTATCTGTGTTTTATACAACATAGTGGTTTTAAACACTATTAACTTACAGACAACACCACCTATTTTTTTTCTAACTGAAGAAGTGGTGGTGAGAGTGGTGAGAGATAATCCAGCTGAACATTTTGTTGAATGAATCAGTCCTACTTGAAAGCAACTGAGAGCTCTTGGAGACTGAAATACAGTAATATACAAAGGATACTTGCTACTTGTGATGTTTCACAGTAGTCAGAGAGAAAGTGTGTTAAAGCAAGAGAGAAAAATTTTAAAAGTATTTGAACTCTGAATGTTGGTCAAGGTCCAAGTTTCAATGCTAGTTCTGATTTCTGTTGCAAAAAAAAAAAAAATCAGAAATTCCTGACAGACTTAAATTTTTTAAATTCAAACTGTCAGCATCCTGTTAGAAATGCCCTGCAGAATTCCCATCAACTGGAAGCTCTGCATTAAAAAAGGCACTAAGAACATTAAAGGCATTATGGTATGGCTAAAATATTTAGTTAAAGACTTATGAAGTGTGCTATTTTTGGTGAACCAAGCTAAAACTAGTGATAAAATACAGCTACCTATCACGTGAGACGAATCTGAGCCAAAATGCTCTAGCTACACTTCAAAGCATCCATAATCTCACCAGAGATCCCAAATCTCTACCTCTAGGACAACTAATTTAACCCAGACTTCAGCTCTATGTGCTGGCAAACAGAGAAAGAGATTAGGTTTTAAGGTTAGGACAGAACATTTACTTCCCTTAGGCAGTGCTATATTTCCCACTTACACTGAACTAAACTTAAGCTTTTTACCACCAAAGGTTGACTGGGATGTTCTCAGGCCCAAATTTGTAGGACGCTGAGTACTTTGTGGGAGGGGCTGAAAGATTTTAAAACCTATTGATGTCATTGCTTCTAGATGACTTTCAGCTCTTCTGAAGGGTGGGTGTGGAAGGGGTGACAGAATCAGATGCCAACATATTACATTTTCCTGACATAATAAGAAAAGATATTCATGGCACATCAAATTCATACCTTAAGTCTAAAAGCAAAATAATTAGTTTTGCACCATTCTGCCAGAAATAAGCAGCACACTATAAGTAAATCACATTGTTTTTACCACTTATTCTGTGTGCAATGAAAACAAGAACAGCTGTTCCTTCACAGCTCTGTTTGTGAAAAATGAACAAATGTGCATCGTTAGCTGTTATAATAGCAAAGTTTACAAGATCTGCCATCCTTTCCATTACACTCTGTTTTTCTTGGCACTTAAAAAGTCAGTTATTAAGGTTCTTTCCAGTTTAAAAATTGCCACAAAATACCTGTTGATGTCAAAAAAGGGGGGGAAAAAAGGGGAGGGGGAGGGGGGAGAGGAAAGAAAAAAAAAGAAGAAGAAGAAAAACCCTGTAGCCCAAAACCCCTGTTGAGGTTTTTTTGTTCCCCAAAAGCAGGAGAAAAAACTTCAATGGCAAAATTTCGTTTTACAAGATATACACAGTTTCAAGTAACAGAAAATATAGCTCGTGTATGACATATTAAAGGACAAATCCTGGCTCCATTGACAGCAATGATACATTTTTTCATTGATCTGAACAGGACTAAGATTCAAGAAGGACTGAATGGGCCTGTAATGAGCAGCATTCTGGGTAAGCCAGGCAGCTGTCAGCAAACACCTCTTACAGTCCCTTATTTAAGTTTATTAAGTTTCATCTTGAAATCAGTTAAATTTCTTGCCAGCAAGATTCTTCTGAGGACCACATATGTCTGCCACATGGGCATCTACTTCTCATTTCCAGCCTAAATGCACTGAAAATAGCTGATACTTTTTTGATCGCATACCTTTTACTTTAATAGTTCTTCTTCCTCTTCAGATCTCTTTTACTGTTAGACTGAAGTTGCTGAGCCCTTCTTTTTATCAATCTTCTCCAACAGATCAGACCCTAAAAGTGGTCCTTTGGCCCCTTCCAGTTTCAACTAATTTTTTGTTTGTAACAAAGCTGACTCCAAATTTACAATTATATCCAGGTGTGGTCTCAACAATATTTTGTACAATGGCAGCCAAACATCTCTTTCTCTGTAGATATCCCACGGCTTATATGGCCAGTATGACATTTACACACTTCTCAGCCATGGCACCTTGACAGTCCATAACAAACCATAAAAAAGGTACTTTCTGATATCATTTGCAAATTAAATTTATTCAGGACAGCTATTTTCATATGTTTTTGCACTGAAACTGGTAACTTTGATTGCTCTCTCTTACCCCTGTGTACAGCTTTCAGTGTGATTTTAAAGGACAGTTCTAGCTCTTCTCAGTTAAAATTCTGGCAATTAGTTTCTAAAGGTATGGCAATGATATACATTATTTTCATAACCAACGTGATACTCTCTGCAATTAACTGTATGGCGTTAAGGTTTGCAGTGTGGTATTATAATATTCCTCTTTTATTGCCAAAGGTGATCTGCACTGCACATTTTTTAATCGTGGCTTTGAACCCAAGGACACGTAACACTGTAGCTCCACCTTAGGTTTTAAATAGCTCCAAAGGCAATACCCAAATGGTAAAAAGTTCTTCCTGTTGTTTTTTTAGCTTTGATTATGTTTTTAACATATAAAGAAAGTAATTTGTGTGCAAGCAAGACATTTAAGTCTTATTTTATGCTTTTAAAAATCAAAATGCAGCAGCTTCCAGAACTGTAGAAGACATTTCGGCTTTCTGAAATCCTTCTCCTGACACTAGTGTGGGCCATTTCAATATTGATGATTAAGAAAAAAGGACAAAGAGGACAGAAGCTGCTACATCTAGGATCTAATAGAAACCGCAGGATCTAGTGGAAACGGGAGCTGTGCTCGACCAGGTGATGCTCGGACAGATGACAACAAAAGGGCCTGATCCGGGAGCACTGGCAGGGCTGTACACAACAGTGGCAGTAAGCAGGGTGCCAGTGGCTCTGGGCTTCAGCTACACCCGAACTCTCACCAAGCACTGCAGTGGCTTCCCTTCAGTCTCATCACAGCTGGGTGTACCATGGAGCTGGGAGACCATGCTGGTCTCCCTAAAAGAATCACGGATTTCAGCTTGAAAAAGCATCTCGCAGTTAAGGAGGGCAGAGAAGCAACTTGGCTGGGGTGTGCTCTCTGTTGGGCCCAGCCTTGCGTCTGCCCTCCGTTTTGTACGGCATCGCCACCATACCTCAACTGGGCTGGGGAAGAAAAAAAGGAGGAGAAAAAAAGGAGGGGGAAAAAAAAAANAAAAAAAGGAAAACGTCCCTTCCCTCCAAAACTACATTTCCCAGAGTGCCTTCGCCTCGCCGGCTTCCTGCCCTTCACATGACAGCTGCCTGGCCGCGCCATGGCGGAAGCCGAGGAGAAGGTAGAGGCTGTCAGTGCACTGTGGCCGCAGCGCCGAGGAGCGGGGCTTAGAGCGGGACGGCCGAAGCGTGGGGCCGGGCCGGGGACACATGGGAGTGAGGGGCGGAGGGACAGTGCCTGTGTCAGGGGGCAGAGGCCGGCAGCCAGACCTGCGGGGTGCGGGGACGGCCTCGGGACAGCCTCCGGGACAGCCTCGCTGCACCGGGGCGGAGGAGGAAAGATGGAGGCAGCGGAACCCGGGTCTGGCCGGGAGGGTGGGTTTAGAAGTGCATCTGGCACTGCCGTGGAGCGAAGATTAAAGAGCTGGAGGGTCTCTCTACCGAGGGGCATAGGAGACATGACCAAGTTCATCTCAACAAGGGGATTTGTTTCTGAGACAAAACGAGGAGTTTCTTGCTGTTGTTTCCTAAATCGGGTGTTCTCCTAAAGCTCCTCATCCCTAGGTTACTCCTTCCCAAGAAAAAAAAAAAGAAAGCAAAAAGTGCACTTCCTGGCCCTTTCAGGTACTTTCTAAATGTTTCTTTGCTGAGCCAGTATTTGGACAGACAGCTGAGCTGTGCAATCTTTGTCTGTCTTGGGTGCCTAGAAGTGGGAGAGTCTTAGAATTACTTCAAGGTAACTGGCCAAAGTTAGAAATTGGCATCTGGTTTCCACCTTCCCTGGTGACGGAGGTTTGTTGGGAGGGCTTGGCTTCCTTTGGGGAGGCTTTTTTTTCCCAGGTTTGGTGAGTTTTTAACTGTGGCAGCCTTTGGAATGATAAAACCAACTCTGACAGATCTTTATTCTGTAATAATACAAGAGATAAAACTAGCCTGTGCTTTGCTCTCTTTGGACTATGGTAGGAGAGTTACCTTACTCATTTCAGTTCATTTCGTGTGGGCAGCATGCACACGTCTACTGAAAGAGATCTGTGTGTTGTGCATGTGTTTCTTTAAAACTCAAGTTTTGTGGCTTTCAACTTCTGTCAGGTTTAAGTTATGGGCTTAAACATGTAGTGTATTATATTTGGTGTTTGTAAAAGCAGGGGAAGAGAAAACCCTTCATACTGGAAAGCCCACTTTTTGAGAAGTTAAGTTGGATCTGTTAAGTGAGAGATTATAATGGTGAGAGATTACTTCACATTTCTGTGGTTTCCTCATCTGTGTTCCCTTACTGCATTCTTCGGCTACTTAAGCAACAGCGTTTGTCAGCTGGCTGACACACTGCTGATTTTCCCCTAGAGTCTGAGAACTACCAGTGACTGCTATTCCTACATGATTTAGGGTTCTGCTTGTCTACAAATCCCTGTTTAGGGATTTTCTTTCCACAGTTACAAGGCTACTAAAAAGTGGAAGTGGAGGATAATCCTCTCTGTTCATGCATATGTAGGGAGGGGAAGGGAACCTAACAAAACCTCAGGGCAATCATAACTACAGTTTACTGTTGCAGTTTGCCTAAGCAAGTGGGAAAACTCAGACAGAAAGCTTTTCATAGTAAGTTGCTAGCTAAGTGAGTTAGTAGGTAAGTATCAATTCTAAGCACCTTCAGCTAAGTTCTTGTCAGGGAACAAATACAGTTTCTGCATTGCTTTCCTAAGCCAAGGCTCCCTGTGAATTTTTGCATGTTATTTTCTGCAGTAAAACATGAAGGCCATGAAGCATTTGTATGCCATTTGTGAAATTTAGTATCTGGGGTTGCGGTGCCTTGTGAATACAGTAGGGATACCAGGCTAGATGTCCTAAATAAAAATAGATTGATATTTTCTTGGTTCACATGGTCTGATTATTGGAATAAACTTGTGGCATGCCTTAATTTTGTATGTCAATATTCTCTTGGGGTGCCTTTGCACATAACTTGCAGCTCAGTTAAATGTCTCAGGTGGGTGTGAGGACTGGCTGCTGTCTCAGTAAATGAGCTGTTAACTCCGCCCCGCACGTGTGTTGGTCTGTCTTCGTAGTGTTAGATAGTGAGCTCATCCTGAAAGTAAGTTTCAGTTCTAGACAGCCAAAGCAATTGGAACCATGAGGGGCAGATGTAGGTGGTGTAGCTGCACTAGAAAGTCTCATGTATACCAGGAAAAAATGTCACTTGCTGTAATTCCTTAGTTTGGGAGAGCTTTTTTTTTCCCAAACTATGTGAATTATATGAAAATACCGTAACTGTAGTGCTACTAATTCTGATTTATTAAGGAGTTGAGTAGGTAGCTCCTGGTATTCAGGAGAGAAAAATAAGGTTTTTTATTAGGAATTTGATGATAGTTTGCATTGGACTTTGCGTGTTGTTCTAGCTCATCCAATCAGCTGGCAATATTACACTGCAGTGTTTTAGTTGTCACTTGGTTATTGTTAAGTTGAGTTTAGGATGCACAAAGATGCTATATAACAAAATTGTAATTTCCTGAAAAGTTACAGCAGTTTGTGATTAGAGGCTGGGAGAGCGACAGACAAACAGTTGTGCTTGCAAAGTCAAACCTAAACTTCAAAGGATGCCAGGATTTTACTCTATCTTCCCTTGATTCCCATGTACTTCCTACTTGCAGTTTCCCAACTCATGTCACAAGTAGAGACTACACTGATAACCCTTCTATGGGATGTGTGTTTTGGAGGTGGGCCTATCTCTAGTGAGTAAAATGGAAGAAACAGGTGTCAGTAATTTGGTGACACCTTGCACTAAGCTTCCAGTAGCAGGTAGAAGTGCTGCTTTGCTTCTCTCCCATCTGCTGTGATGGTCATTACAGGCATCAATGTGAGCCTCCACTAATGAAAAGGAAGCCTTTGCTTTTGGTGTACAGGTCACAATCAGTGCATTTTATAAACGTGGAAAATAAATAAATGTGAGAAACAAAAAATTATGCTGGTTGTCAGTGCATTAAATTTTCTTCCTTTTCCATTTTTCTCTAAGCTGTTGGTAAGGGTGTAATCTTTTTTTTTTTTGTCTTCTCTGGTGGAATTCTGTACCTATTAATCTTACTCTTCAAAGACTCCTTCATAATATTTGAAATGCTGGCTTCTCTCTAGCTTGTTCTTTGTTTATATCATATTTTATTGTTAAAATGCTTACATTCACTGCCAGTGTATTAGCTGTAATCCTTTATTGCTATTGATAAAGATAAATACGTTAAGTAAATCTTCGTTTTGCTGACTTCTTTGAGGAGGCATTGCATCAGCAGATTTTCTCAGTGGACAGACGAGAGATGAGCAGGAGTTGACTTAGAAAATTTTTTTTGTAGGGTGGAAAGAATCATTATCTTGCCAGAGAGAGATGTTTTAAAGGTACAGTTGTTTCAAAGGCAGGAGGAAGCCATGTCTTACGTTAACATTGAATGGGAAGGAGAAAGTCATTGAATGCTGGATTTCTATGGAAAATGGTTTGAAATTATTTAAGTTTAAAATAAGGCTATTAACAGCTGAGTAGTTGAATAGTAAAGTTGGTTTGTGGATAACTTGAGAATGCTATTCTGCCATGGGATTCAAGATATGGGCAGTTTCTTTGCAAACATTGCTACTGTTTCTGGAAGAGGGGAGGCTATCACAGGGACACATTCTCAGATGATCCAATCGCTCGCTTTTAGGGTAGCTGACAACAGTGTCCCTGCTGCTCCTGAGTATCAGTGTGGCACTCAAATGCAAGTGCAAGCACAAATCGGGTATGAATGACAAGGATGGAAACTGAGTTGCTTCTGCTTTGTCTTTCATTTCTTAATAAGGGTTTAAAAGTACTTTTTAAGGGGAAATATTGCTCAGTTTTGTATGTACTTAGTTATTTACCCCTTTGCTTTTTGTGTTCTTTTCAGGAAACCAGGTCTAATGAGGAATCAACAGATGAATCTGAGGTAACCCTTCTTTAAATGCCTCACACTCGAATCTGTGTCAGTGTAGTCAGTGCTAGTTTTTTATCAAAATGGAGTGAAAAATACTACTTCACTGGTTTTTTTTAGAAGTTTGGCCAGTACTATGTAGCAAGGATTTTTAATCTGGGTTTAAATCATTAAAAAGCAGCTGTGAATTGCTATTAGAAGCTTCTTTATATTAAAAAAACCCCCCACAATTGCCCCATTATAGTAAAATGAATTATGTTGAGAGACAAATTCAAGTGCACGTGCTTCTGTTTCGATAAAATGAAAATTTGTAAGTCTAATTATATATGCAGTAATACTACATTCAGGTAATTACTTTGTTATTTTAATAGCTTCACAGTCTAGACTTAATCATGCCCCATAGACTCTCTGTTCTTGAGATGATGTTTTGTCACTAATTATCTCATGTTCTGGAGAGGTCTGCCTACACTGCTGTATGTGATGGGAAAAGGGGGCTGGGGGTGAAGAGAGGAAGGGAGCTACAGAGAGTTCAAGAGTTTGTCCCTGAACAGTAATGTACTAACTTCAAACCTGTCATCATTGAAGGAACCATAAAAGATCTGAAATAAGTAATTGACATCAGGGTGGTCTAGGATAGCTACAGGAAGGAAGAAATAAAGGTATCTGAGCAGCTTCAGTTGTGGCCCACCAGCAAGAACAGATGACACAGAGAAGGCTATTACCTTGAGTGTTTTCACCCATTATGTATCTAAGTCAGAGTAGCTCTTAGACTTATAAAACTTTAATGGACTTGCTATTAGGAAGATTTTCTGGTTTTTACCTAAGGACAAATCTCCATGCTTGAGATCTGGGTTGAAGCACTAAGCAGACAGAAATCCTAATTTCTATGACAGTGGATACTGCAGAGACTGTAGTGGTGGATTGTGAAAAAATATTTTTGCAGTGGAAGGTGGCTTTGTTTCTTGTGAGATAATTGTTTTCTTTCTGCCATTGAGTGGTTGTCTTCAGTGGCACTGAACGGCAATACTGGTGAGAAGCAGGGTTTTTTTGGCCCTTTAACATTGCTCTGTGGAACAGCTGCTGGGACTAGACTTTTTTGCCCAGTGTGAAATGCTTTCATTCTGAATAGTGCTTTGTGATGTGAAGTGCAGATAAACAATCACTGGGCAACGACTCAGTACTTAGTAGAATAGTAATCCTCTCAAGGCTTGACATTCACAGGATAGTGAACACAGATACTTACCTACTGAGGTGATTTTTTTTTTTCTTAAAGCCTATTGCAATGAAAAACTGGCACTTTTAATGGCCTTTCAATATTTCAGCTGGTAGTAAATCTGTATTTACAGCAGAATTAATCATAAATGGGTTGCCAGGTTGGTGGAGGCTTACCATTTTTTACCTTAAAGAAAAATAGGCATCATGCATCTTTCACAAAATTGAAAGTCATAGAATTTCAACTAGACCTATGTTAAAGTTGATGTCTATTTTTAATGTTAATTTCACATGCAGAGAGAAGTGGAAAGGAAATTTATGTATTAAGAATGTAGATGTTGGGTCTAAAGAACAATTGTCATTCTCATGTCTGTGAAAATGCTTTGCATTAGTTGTCTTTTAGTATTAAGTCTAGTCTGTAGTATCTTGATCATCAGTAAATAGTTAATAAAATGAAACTGATTAGACTATTTCTAATGATTGTTCAGATAAAACCAAAATGGTAAAAGCACAAAGTGTAAATGTTCTGAGTGCTTGCTTATATTATTTGAGGTATGGTCAGAGCTAAGATCAAACTGATGGCTTCACTCCTAGCTCTTGTGATCATAAAATTGTAATTATTTTGTTTGGGTGGCCTATAGTTTGAATAATCAGAGATGGATTTTATGGTGTTGGTTCTAGAATCAGAGACTCTAATTCTTGCACCCTGTGTTTAGTTTTAGCCATTAAAAAATATTATATTTATGGCATGGACTTCACAGACATCTTACCATAGTACTAGAAATTTTTACATGTGCAATTACTCTTGCAATTAATTTAATTTAAATTCTTCATATAAAATTGAATATTGTTGCTAATGATTCCAGAGGGCACATGACACATATCCAACTTACATTATAGATGTGTTTTCTATTATGGGGGAATGCAATAATAAAATTTCTGATTTTGAGTAAACTATGCCCCTGTCTGAACTGGATATGTAAACAAATTATGGATTTTTTTTTTTCCCTGATGGTTTTACACTTCTGGGCTATTATCTTAGCAAAGAATCAAATATACATTAATTCTGTCTCATGCAGCAACTCTCTTACTATCATTCCTTTAGCATCTTCTAGCAAATAAGATTCTAATGCTATTTTGCTACCTGCTTGGTTTGTTTTGAATGACAGGCTCTTTAACAATTGCCGGGTTGCTTATTTGCACAGACTTGGTGGCAGTGCTTAATAGTAGGCCTCAAATGCGGGAGTCTGCAAAAATTGACTGTCTTGAATGTATGTCATCTAAAAGCTCATCAGTATAAGTTTGGTTCCAGCCATGGCTCCACAGGAAACTGAGTTCCTAAGGCTGCCCCAGTGTAAAAATACTTCTCAGCTGTTTAAGTCAGAATGTATAAAATGCAAAGGTATCAATTAGCAAAGATGGTGAAGTTGTTCAGATGTTAAGCAGACCTTACTTTCAATATAGAGATAGCTGTAGTTACTTGTAAAATTTGTAGAACTTGTAGCACTTGTAGAAATGTAATAGATCTTTCCTGGTAACTACAGCACAGACACTTTAGTGTTATGTTCTTTTATATGATGTGGGGTTTTACAAGCTTTTTCTTTTCCTGTAGTCAGACTGCTATATATTATGCCATGGTATGATGAGGAAGCTGTATATCTAATAGTCCTCTAATTCTTAGGAGAAAACCTTGTTTTGTGAAGTAATTTTACTGCAGTCTTGAAGCACAAGTATTTTCTTTTTGTATCTTTGGCTTTAGACATTTGGTTTTAGGTTTTTTGGAAGGGCTTTTGTTTGTTAGGGTTCTTAAATTGTTTTTGTGGAGTATATTTGCATTACTCATCCCAAACTTGTCTAATCATCAAATATGCAGCCAGATTTGAGGCTGGATCTGAGCAGGTTTGTTTGGCCAAAAAGTCCTGGTACAATGTGGTTTCACTGGCTTATTTAATTTTATTTTATAGCACCTGAACCTAAATGTTTGGACTGTCACATCTGATGAGATCTGAAAAGTAGATAGCAAAGTAATCTGACTTTTGGCTGTTTGTAAACTGTGGAGGAAAAAATCTCCATAACTTGTGTACAGCCTGAATTTGAATTTATTTTCAAATTATTCTTCCTTGCAATGTGCCTGTTTCTGTAAAAATCTTACTTTTCTCAATTGAGCTGTTTTCTGTCAGACAGATAGTTATACTTTGCCAGCTAACTAGCAAGGAATAAAAGGCTGAAAATTTTCTCCTCCTTTCTAATTTACTACAGGGGTTGTGAGCAGATTGTGCTGATCCAGCATGTGACTTTTTTACAGGAAGCACCCTTTCAGGAACAAATGTCCCTGGGATTATAAATGAGTGTTATGTCCCAAGAAATGATCCTTGATTATGTAAGGCATGTCACTGATATTTTTTTTTGACACTGCACTACAGCAGAAATTTTTTGTTTTGCAATTGTTTGCTTGTTAAACCACAACAGAAAGCCATGTTGGTGCAGATGTTAATGTTCTGCAAAGAGGTATTAGAATAGTATTTTTTTAAAAAGGTGCATTGATGTCTGTATTCCTGCTTTTTTGTTAGATACGTGAATGTGTTAGTCATCAGTATTGCACATATTTCCATTCTAGCACTTTTATTTTTACATGTCCACTTCTTAACTTTTTTTGCTGTTTTGATCACTTGTTACCCTGTGAAAGGGACATGTTTGTTCATTTAATTTCTTGTTTAGTTATTAAACTTGTTTAGTTAAACACTATATTAATAAATTCTACAAGAGTTCGTAGAGAGAAAGGTATTGTAGAAATTCCTGGTTAATCCAGGGCTCAAACTATTTCTGGTGGTTTAGAAATCCCCCTCTCTGATACACTTTCGCCACTGAAATTAGTAGTGGTTTTGTTCTTTAAGGTTTTGAAAACCAATCAGAGCAGGAACACAGGAAAAATGTAAAACCTTAAAAAGGGGCAACTAAAAAGCCTTTATATTTTCTTTCTCTTTTCAGTGCACTCCAAATTTTAGTCTTGTAGGTTGGGTGTGAATTAGGTCAAAGCAATTAAATAATTTCAAGTAAATAAAGCATCTGGTGAAAAAGGCTCCTTGTCATAATGTGTTTCCATCAAAATGTTCTCTTAACATGGAGTGTGGAGCATAGGGCTGGAAGAGATAAGTTCTTCTGTGGATAGTAGCATTTGAAGGGGCATCACCATGGCAAGAAAAATGGATGGTTGAAAAGTAGATTTGGCTACTGTATCTTAGTCCGAGTTGTCTCTTTTTTTGTCTCCTGTCTGACCTTTTCCAAAGTACTTCTTTTAATCATGCCTCTTTTCCTTATTATTGAATAGTTGTGTATTAAGTTATTTTTTAAAATGTAAAATGGGAAAAAAATGCTCAAAAAGTATATTCTGTTTCACATATCTGGGCAGTCTGACGAGAGATTGCTTCCCTCTGCATGGATTTAAATTAAACTGGCCTTTTGGGGAGGATGGAAGGAAAAGTTACATAAATTCCAAGTACTAAGTTCTCCTTATTGATGAGGAAATGTATCATGCAAATAATTTATCAATTTGAGTCAGTAGGATGAGCATAGTAAATTATTAATTGAAGTTTAAATGGAATCTTTTCATACATTAGTTTGAAAAACAAGTTTGCAGTGACTAGTAACTAACATTATAATAAACATCATTAGAGGATTGACTTGCAGGAAAAAATGGATTATTGCTATATTCTTTTGAGATGTTCTGGTTTTGAGTGAAAATTAGATACTTCATTTAATGAGCTATTAATATTAACCAGAAGTGCCTGTTCTATCTGTGTGTTGTGGAATATATAGAAAGTAAAAATGCTGCTCTGCTTCCTACGTGAATTAAATGCAATTGCAAAGCTACTGTGTTAGCAGAGTATGCAGATGTGGCTTTTCCAAAACACTAAATGTATTTCTCTGCATTGAATAACACTCTTGGCTGCAAAAAGAAAGTAACGGTAAAATTCAACTCTTCCCCAGTGGTGGGTAGGTGAGCTTCGAAAACTGCTATTCCCAAAACTGCCCCGTCAGCTTTTCATATGCAGTAGATCACACGGTGGCAACTGGGTTGCTTGAGTAGTGTTCACAGGGGAAACAAATGTTTGCCCAAGTTCCTTACTCAGCAAAAGGACAATAAAAGTAGAAAAGCATAGCTTCATTGAGATTTGAACTGTGTTTGGATTTTTCTGTGCTGGAATTGGATTCGGACGTGGAAGATAAAACAGCCTATCCTGTGCTGCCTCTGTATGGTGCACTTGGTGTGGATGGACTGATCCTATGTTTTTGAACAATGAAGTGGATTTGGAAGTTTCAAGTGTTCTTTGTCATGCACAAAACTACCAGTAAAATAAATTGATGGTAGTTGAAATGAAACCAAATTGTATTATATGGACTTCTTTACTACTCTTTTTTTTAAACATGCTATTTATGAGGGTTGCTCATGTATAGTATGTCATCTCTGTGTTACTTGCGCTTCAAAACTTGGCTGGTTCCTAGCTCCTTCAAACCTGTAGGAGTAAGTCTTCAATTGGTGTTGTGCAAATATAGTCTAATGTTCTGTATGCCACAACAGTTTTGCAAAGAAATAAAATGCTCTCGGTTTTGTCTTTCATCTATGTGTCATTTCATACTGTAAATGCAGCCCATTTTGAGACATATTCACAGGCAGCCATATAATCTTAATTCCATGCTCCTGGTGTATATCTGCATTTTCCCAGGGTATTAAATAAATCCCTGTGGAAAATGCATGGGGAGAACAGAAAGTTGCTGTGTGAAATTTTACCATCTTAATCCATATTTACCAATTTTACAGCTAGGTACTGGAAAAGCATTGGTGATTTGCCTTACAAACAGTTTTAAAGGGATGAGATCAGAGGTTTTTCACTGAACTAACATTACTATATTTTACCATAGAATTAAGGGAAAATATTTTTAGCAGCATAAGTCACAAACATGCTGTCATAGTTTAGAAATTTCAGTCTTCATGCTTTTTGTTTTCTTGTGTACCAGTAGTTGCAGAATTGAATTTAATTCTTGTGCAAGTTGGAAACTTTAATGGGTTTCTAGCTTTTATTCACTAGTGCTCTTCTTGCTTTTGAACCAGTGACTTCAAGATGAAATGCTCTTTACTATTCTCATTCTTAAGCCAGTTTTTTTTTCCTGCTTTGTTAAAATTTTTCTGTAGGAACAACTTTTTGATATGAAAGTAATGGAGGAAAAGAGGTTTACATTCTCAGTGAGTTTCCAAAGGGTCTGGTAAAATGCTCAGGATTTAAATTCAGCACTGTAAATAAAACAACTTGCAATAAAATTGTATTGCAGTTTTGCTACTATCAAGCACCTGGTTAAAGGCCTTAGTCTGAGTTTTTCTTGGCATTCCGTTAAGTGTTAGAGATTTGATTGCACTGGCAGGAATTGAGTCAGGATCCTAATTCTGAAAATAGCATGGGTAGTCCCTTTATCACTGAGGTAGGAGCAGAAGTCTGGAAACTGTATCCTAAGGATGGAGAAACAGTAATGGTGAAGCTGCACTGTGTAATAGTTACATATCCTACTACTATAATTCTTGTCTGCTCTGTGGCACTTGATTCTTCAGCACAAGTGGATACGTAATCCAAAACAGTGGAGGATGGAGTGCTTTCTTCTGTTTGCTTCTGGATTTTTTTCTTTTGAAGGAAGGCCGGGTGAGGCCTAGAAATGGCCATCAGGGAAGGTGTGTTTGCATCACTTTAGAACACAGAAGGCTTTTAAAATAACAAATAGACTTTAAATAAGAAATCTACTTGAGCTCTAGAAAATGAGTTTGAGGTGCTGTCTTTTTAAGAACTGAATTAGCTTCTAAATTATACTTTATGTGTTTCTTGATTGTATACAATAACAATCTTCTAGAGGTTTTGCAGCAATGAAAATATAAATTTTAAATTTTTGTGAATTTCCAGGTATTTTTTTAGAAATAATTATTATTTAAATTATTTCTGAACTATAACATAGATTCCAGTTGGTGTGAGAAGAAACAGGACTTGGGCTAGGTTTTTTTTCTGACTTCCATGTCAGAATGGCAGGTAGTAGGTTGTCTTGTGTGCAGTTTCTTTCAAAAGTGGCAGCACCAGAGGCAAACACCAAAGAAGCTTGATGTTACAATGGAAGAACTTTGAATAAATAGCTGCCTCCTTTACAATGATAGTGTTATGTCCTCACTGCCCACCTCAGGAATTTGCATCTTTTGACAATTCTGACTTCTAAAACTTTCTAAAGACAAACTACCCCCATTATGACCAGAATTGGTCCTTGTCTCAGTTTGAAAGACAGATGTTTGAAAGGCAAGAGCCTCCCTTGGAACGGAAAATACGACCCCGTTCCTTCTGAATTGTTATAATTTTGAAACTAAGGCGCTTTCAGGCAAAGATATGAGAAAAGGAATAAGAGTTCTTTACTAGTATGTGTATGAATAGCAAGGCAAACAAACAACAACAATGGTAACAACAACAAACAAGAACAGAAACCCCAATAAACAGTCTCTTCCTGCTCTTTAGGCACTTTCCCCTTGGCTGCAGTTACAGCCACAGCCGGCAGGGGCGCTGTTGGCTCCCGGCCGGGCAGGGTGGGTGCGATGATTCCCCCGCGGCTGCAGGGGGCGCTGTGGCGCGGGTCCGGCCGTCTCTCTCCACGTGCACAGTGGTGGGCGCAGCTGGCAGGAAGGGAGGGAAACGGGGCTTCCTTTATGAACCCGCAGGGGCACCCGATCGCGGTGCCTCTTCTGGATGGCGAAAGGAGCTGTGGCAGGGATGAGCGAAGTCGCGGAGTGGTAGATGAGATGTATCAGACACTTGGCAGCTGTAGCTGAAACTGGGGGTTGTCCTGGCAGGCATGAGTTACAGTGTAGCAAAAACTCAGAGCAGTGGTAAAAAACCAGTGGGGGCAGGACAGCGGCAGCCCAGCTTTGAGCAGGGCAGGGAGAGGCTCCCTGGGAGGGGGAGAGGGCTTGGGGTCCTGGGGTTTTCCCTGAGGCACTCCAGCAGATGGTGAAAAGTCCCTCTTTAAATGAGGTGGGGTATTAACAAGGTTCCAGTGCAACAGCTGCTCCAGCAAGCACAGCTCCACTCACGGTAGAAGGAAGGCAGCAGAAGACAGAACCCCGCAGTGGTGGTGAATTCTTCCCACAGCAACTGCAGCCTCCTTCCCCTCCAAATGCGGAGAAAGCAAGGGACAGCTCGGAGCTGCACCCAACCCCTTCCTGAAGCCCAATTCTCATGGTATCTCTGCCCTCCACGAGAAACCCCCAGGTAAAATGAGAGCGTTGCCAGCTGGACCCCTCCCCTGAGCTGTGGCCACTTGTCTCTCTCAAGTCTTCAGTTGTTTTTGTCTCCTAGCAACACATAAGGGGGAAAATTCCTTAAGAGAAAGAAACAAAAGAAGAACTCCTAAAACCCCAAGAGTCATCATCTTCAAATAACTTTTTCCAAGTGGTGCTGAGGAAGAATAAGACTCTGCATGTATGCACACTTAATGCAGTTAATAGTGGGTCAGATTACTTGAAGCTGCTGTGAAGAACATATTTGCTTTTAGGGTAGAAGGAAGCAGACAAATGTCCAGAAATATTCCTGGGTTCCTTCTTATATCAAATAGATAATACACCAATTTAATGTGTAGGGTTCAAAACTTCTACCCCTCATCCTTAAAGTACAAGTGATATTCTGAGACCTGCAGTCACAAGGCAATAGTAGGATTTATAAAGACTGTTTTGTGACTGTGAAATGGGAATATAACAAGGAAGAGGGGGAGAAGGCAAATTTACCTCAGCACAGGTATAACCCAGTTGTTACTGTATTTAAAGTTGTGAGCAGGGTAAGCCATTTAGTAGGTAAAGATTTGGAGTTTTTCTTTATTTTCATGTTCTCAAAAAACAAACATAAAGAACCTTATTCATTGTTTTTACCAAATAGTACAGGGACTTTGACATGATATGGGGTGGAAGTCAAAGGGATCTCTCAGCTGATGTGGTGATTTTACTTCCTTAAATTCATCAACAGATGTTAGCAGTTTGTTACAGCTTGCTGCTTAGTATTTTCTTCTTTAACATTATTAACCCTCCTTATTTTCTTCTTTAAGATTATTAACCCTCCTGCATGTGTTAAGTCATGTGTTGCTCCCATGTGATATTTTCACTTGCAGTAGGTTTTTTTGCTAGATTTTTTTAGTCATTTGCCATATTCCCATGTATTGCAAATTGGGAGTGTGTTCATTTGCATATGTCAACCCTGAATTAGTAAATAAAATTCGTTTTTCCTTCCATGTATTATAAGAACATCCGTGCTTTTAACACATGGAAAGAGGTCATGGAAATACAGGGTGGTAATTGTCTGCATTGCCAAATCCATTTGCTCAGTGGTCAGTCTTGATCTATGTCCTCTGAATATCTCTGAGCTGGTGTGGGTGTGCTGCTAGGATGGGAGCTGTGGTCTGCCTTTTCCAAGAACCACCTATAGTATATTTGGTGAGCTGTTCATACTGGATTTTGGTGTCCTGTGAACAGCTGTTTCATGTCAGGCTATAAGCAGTCATTAAAAACTCTGTATAGGAAAGCTATGCCATGAGGGTTGCCTTGTTGGAAGTCAGCTTCCAACTGAGGACATGGTTGTTTTGAAGAGGAAGAAGATGGGGTTCCTGGCAGGCACACTGGAAAGTGTTGAAATTGGACTTGGAGTCTAGGCTGAGAGGGCTTGATAAAGTGTTTGAGGGGAGTTAGGGTATCAGCAAAGATCCATTTGAGGGTTACAGGGAGATGGAGCAGAGGAGATTTGTAAGGAGGAGGCTAGGGGAAGACTTGTGAGCCTTCAGGACTCTGCAGTGTTAAAAGTGGAGGTTAAGTGTTAGAGTGGGAGCCAGCCCCTTTATGTATTTTGGATAATTGGAATAGGCGGGATTGATTGCTACGTTGAAGGCAGTCCTTCAGTCCTTTAACCCTCATAATATTGTGGTGGGCAGAGTCACTGTTTGTTTCCCTTTTCCATTCATGTCTCAAAACTGAGTAACCCTTTCAGCAGACCTAGTTCTGCAGAGCTGCAGTAGGCAGTTGCTCTGCCTGCATCTTGCCTTGCTGTCCAAATCAGCAAGGCTGAAGAATTTGCTTGTTGTCCTAGCTGAGCAAGGGTGTCTAAATTGAAGCCTTATTTCCAGGGTGAAGAAACTGTATGGTTCAAGCTTAATTACTGCCATTAGGTACAAGAAAAGTATCGTAAGTCTCAGTGTTTTAGCATACAGCTATTAGAAAATGTTTTGGTGTTAAATATAGTAAAGAAGGAAGTGAGAAATTATGCGCATGGATATTCCCAGAGTGATACTGAGAATTTAGAGGCTTCTGTCTGCTTATCTGGATCACCAGATTATCTGAGCCACATTTAGCCTAAATATGATGTGGGTAGAGAAAACTAGAGATGACAGATAAGTGAACCTGCTTGTCTGAGGGGCTTGGTGTTAGATATTTTCCCCATAGATTCTGGGGAATGGGGTTCAGCAAATGTTAAATCAGGTTCATTTATGAATCAGTATCTCTTTACCTTGAATGAATGGAGATGGTTGCGTCCTAACAAAGGTCTGAGAGCTGAACTGGAAAAGATAAAGACCGAAAATAGTCATAACTTCTTTATTGGGCCAAAGGAGGCATTATGACCCACTTGGTACAATTCTGAGGTGTAGAAATGATGTGAAGGTTTAAATAAAAAGTTTTATCTGTATTTTTCATTGGGTAGTACTTGGCTCCTCATGGAAATCTTGTGGCAGTTAACCTTAAGTTTGTAAGGTGCTTGTTGGGCTCCCTTGTCCAAAGGAAGATTTGCACTGCTGTCCTGGGTGCAATCCTGCCCTTCCAAGCGATGCTGGTGATAGGAAGGGTTTGCAGACAGCTGGAGGGTCAGATGATGATGTAAAACCCCACTGATGATGTGCCTTTCATAGCAGTCTGGTTAGAAGTCATCCATTTAGCTTCTCAGCAGGGCACCAGCCACTTGGAAAAGTACTCTTTGCTCCCATGTAAGATAGGGGCTTTGCAGATGAAAGATCCTTTCCAGCCAGTCTCACAGGCCCTCAAAACTAAAGCTAAGACAGTCAACACCCTGATTAAGACATAATTTCCATTAAAAAATTAAGAGTTGGAGATGGTTATACCTTGCATCAAGTCAAGATGTCAAAACCAAGAAAGGTAATAAATGATGTTGGCAACTAAGTTCTGCTGGGTATTTTGCTGCACTTTATGCTTCTGCACATATATAAGAGAAATAAGTAACTATCCCAGGAGACTTCATTTTGGGGCTTGAGGTCTTTTTATGTTGGTTTCTTTTTATATTTGTCACTGAATTTCTTTAAGAAGTGAAGCTGTCCCCAGCAGAGAACTAAGGATGCATTTATTCATTTTTGCATAACTGAAAATGTTCTGTGAACCTTTATTTTAACTCAAAAATAATTTGAGTTGGTTTCTTTGGTTCTACTGGAGATTTTTATATACCATGTAAACTAGTAATTCTGGATCTCCAGCTAGTTGGTTTTTCTTCTGTGTGATAGTGATGACTATTTAAATAAATAAAAGTGCTGATTTCATACTAGGTTTTCTAAAGGTCTGACCTGTATTAAATGTCAAGAAGAATTACTCTCACAAATTGCCAAGTAGTCTCTTCTCACTTTTTTGCAGTAATGTTGGGTTTGCACTTTTTGCAGCAGAATGGGGTTCTTTGGTTTGGTTTTGGGTTTTTTAAATGAGATTTTATAATGTGTCCTGAACATTTAATGTTCAGGTACACAGAGGCAGAGCAGTTTGAATGACCCAGTAAGCTAGAGGGTGTTGTGATTTAGGAATGGTGCTCCCCGCTTCAGTGCTCCCACTGAGACTCTACAAACCACATGCTGCTTGCTTGCTTGCTCCCCTCCTCCCCTTCCCCTACAGTGGGCTGGAGAGGAGAGTAGGAGGCACAAAAGGGAAAGCTCACCGATTGAGGTAAGAACAATTTACTGGAAACAGCATTGAGATAAGAAAATTAGCAGTAAATGTGACAGTACTAATAACAAAAGTGTACAAAAGAGAGAGAGTGATTCACATGCTCAACCAGAAGGAGCCCCTTCTCTTCAGGGAAGGGTCCCCTTCCCTCCCCACACCTGGCAATGACATGAAGTAGTGTAGAATAGCCTCTGTGCCCTAGCCATGCCTCTCCTGGCTACTGCAAAATTTAGCCCTGTCCTGGCTAGGAGGAAATGAGGTAATTTAACATTTTTCCTATAATCTCTGAAATCAATGTAAACTTGAAAGAAAGCATTGAAAAAAAGAAATGTAACTGTAGGGTTTTTGTTTATTTTGTCTGGGTTTTTTTCAAACATTGCCTTTTAAGAAGGCCTAAGACCCTGGGGCCTTGTTGGAGTAGGGTGTGAGTGTGTCTTCTTTGAAATTGCTTCAGTGATGGACTTCAGCGATCTTTGTATTGGAGTTTGCTTTGCAGGTTCAAAACTTGCAGGGATAAACAGGACTGGAATGGACACTTAGAGTAGTTGGAATTCTAGCTGAGACTGGCCAGAAGACGTGCAGCAAAAGAGAAGGACACTTGCCTTATAATGTATGCAATGTTTATTTCCATAAAGGCTTTGAAAAACTTCGAGGGCAAATCGTGTGGGAGGGATGACACTTTGCTGTCAGTGCCTGTAACATAATTAGAGTATCTATAATCAATAGAGCATGTAGTTCATGTGACAGACTGCCCTGTGGGCAGATCCTCTGCTGCAGGAGCAAATGTGGGCTAATGGAATAACTCTGGGAAGTGCCCACAGGTTCCTTCTGGAAATTTTCTTCACAAGGACTGATTTCAGATTTTTTTTTTTCCTACTCACGATTCCAACACAATAGCTCCTGTAGGCAAAGCTAGGAAAGATGGGGCAGAATATCTGAAGAAGGTTGTGAACCTGTGTTCAGAAAGGCAGGTGAGCATCCCTTGCAGTGGCACTGGCCTGTTGAGAGCTTGATGCACGTTTGCTTCTCTTGCTAGTTTTGTAAATCCATTCCAGAAGAAGAGTAGGTGCTGAGTGTATGAAAAGGAATTTGTTTTCAGTTAGGAGTGTTCAGCAATGACAACTGGAAGACCTTTTAGTAGGAAGGGGTTTGTATTAGGGGCTAATTAGAGTATTTCATTCAGTTGGAAATGTGCTTTCAATGGGAAATGTTTATGGATACCTGTTCTTTACAGCATATTTTTAGCAATATGACTGCCAGCTTTAGCAGTAAAAGGCAAGTAGAAAATCAAATGGATTATGAGTTTCAAGTTAGCATTCGTGTCATTGAAAAATGGTCATTATTTGTTTTACAACATCACAAAAGTATCTTCCTCCTGTGAGCTCTGTGGGTCTCCTTCCCTTTCAGAATTTGAGGCTCCATGTGTGGAGTGCTTTCTACATTTTGTGCAGTATGTATTTTTTTTCTCTTAAAACATTTGTCAAGAATATCAAAATTCAGTATTGTTGTTCCAGATAATTTTAGGCATTAAATACTGAAGTAGTATTAAGTGGTGGTACAAAAAGCAGTGTTAAAAAATTTATTTTCAAATTTTTAGAATCCGCTAGGATGGTTTAATTAAAAAGTATCATACTCTTAGTAAAAATCCACAGAAGTTCAGCAATTGATTTTTTTATTATTATTTCCCTTAAAAAAGGAAAGCTGTGAGTTCTCTTGTATAGGGTAAATGTCACTCTGTTTATATCTTAGCTTTGCTGCAAGTCAGGACTTGTACTATTCCTCTAGGTTGTCATAGAAACGCAGCTAACTGACATCTCAACTCAGACTGCTCATCGTTTAATTTGTGGGTTTTCAAGATTATTAAAATTTAACAAAAATTATTGATTTACTTTTATTAACACTGGCTTGTGTTTACTTTAGAAGTTCAAACTGCATAAAAGCTTTTCCTGATAGAAAAATACCTTTAAAATTATTAAACTCTGATACTCTAAATAAGAGATCATCAAATGCATTTAATATATCAGGGTCTGCAGCAGCAGAGAAAACTTGAATTTTTGCAAACTACCTTTTTCATTTCATTTTGTTTACAGTAAAGTGCCCCCACCTCATTTCAATACACCTTTTAGCTTGACTTTTATTTAACATAGAAGATACCTGTCAAGAAAGCGTGAAATAGGTACATCATCATGCCTAATATTTGGGAGTTTTCATTTTATTTACTTACTTTGAAGCCTGGCAGAACGCTTCGGTGCACTGACTTTTGAAAGTATATATATTTTTGTATATGCATGTGCAGAAAAAATTACTTAGTTTTCACTCATAAATAAGACAAGGAAAACTTATTTACAGTAACTTTATCTAATGGTCCATGGATGAATGATTTTATGCAAACTACTCAGGAGACTAGAATTAACTTTTCATGTTGGTTGCACATTGGATGTCCAGACCCCAGCAACATGTGGGATCTTATAAAAACTAGATGACTGGGGTTCAATTTTTACTTTTATGAATTTTTTCAATGATTGCCCATGCATTTCAAGTGTAATCTTTGTAAGCAATGTATAAAATGCAGTAATGTATTAATTGTTATAAAATGGACACATACTTCCTTATGCCCTCCTTCCATAATATGTATGCTTTTTACTTTGACTTTACCTCCTCCTTCTACCCTGTAGCCATTTATTAAGGATCTGTAGGCATGAGGAATTTGACTGATTTATATACAGACCTGTAATTTGACATTGTCATTCTGTCTTGTAACAACTTTGTTCATTGTTAGATTTACTGAATAAAATTGTTTCTTGGTGGACATTTTGACACCTCACTTCATACTCCTACGTCATGGAGTCCTGACATCCCTGTATTAATCTCATTTGTATTCTGTCATAAAACTCTCACATAACATTTTAAAATAGACTCTCTTTGCAGCCTATTTCTATAAACATGGGGCTAAATATTGGGTGTTTCCATAGGTATGTATGGCTTTTTTGTGTTTTGTATGGGGTTATGTATATGTTACCATATATGATGGTAGCACACATTGTAAATGGCCGTACTATTTAACTTGGGAAAGACTGGCTTTAGTATTCCAAAGGCAATTTAAACAAAGTATGTTTTGTTAACCTGTTAACATGTCTCTCTTCCAAATTTATTTTTTGCATCGCTGACTACAAGAAAATGTTGCACAAATACAGTTCTGCCATAGGCTGACGCTGTGCATTTTTAGGAACTGGAAGGCAGTGGTTCATGGGAAGTCAAGGCTCTCCTTTAACTAGAGCACTGCACTGGTATATTCTGATTGCTTAGGAATGAAAGATATGTTTCATGTGGGAAACATACACAGTGTTGATATATTCATTACAGTCAATAGCAAGTGAAGGAGAATATTATTGCAGGTATACTGTTTCTCAGTGAGGACTAAGGGATATTTAAGGGTTTATGTATGTCTGTGCATATATAAGATTAACTGAGACTTACTGAAGCCTGTGGAATCTCTCTGGCATTTGTACTTCCGTAGACCGTCTGTTACAGATAGATGCATATGACCAAAGAGCTGTTTTGCAACTTGGATTTTCTTTTCCTAAGAGATAAACATGTTGGGTCTTCTTTGATCAATAAATCTGCTGCTTGGTTAAGCTTGGTTTCCTTTCTCTTCACTCTTTGCCCCATGATCTTTCCTTGCATTTAAGTAGTGATTGGGTGATAATACCTAACATACTTGAAAAGAAAGAGAAGGCTTCAGTATTTACCAGAAAAAGATCCTAACATGCGAAAGATAAAGGTGATTCATAGGAATATACTATGTCCAGATCCTTTTCCCAGAAAACATATTTATACTATTTTTTTTTACCATAAGCCCATTGGTGGATTTTATACAATTAACTTATTCCTAGTGGATTCTTCTTATTTTTGTTCACAGCATTTTGCCTCTATCCTTCCTACAGAGGTGCAGCATCTTGTAAAGGTCGTGAAGTTTCTTGTAACGTGCATGCTTCAGCTTTCAGTTCATTGTGGCTACAGTGGCACACTTTATTTTATCCTCATTCATTATCATATCCATTCTTTTTGTATTTTACTTCTAAATTGCAAATTACTAACTTTATGTAACAGAGTACACATGCGCATTTTTTCCTGCTTTTTAGATATCAAGTAAGTGCCTCTTACAGCTGAATTGACATGCTGCTATACAGTCTTTGCACTCAGAACTTTCGAGTAAAAAGAAAAACCAGTAACAAAAAAGCACAGCCCAAACCCCTTCAGATGATTAAACTGTGAAGGTTTGGCTTTTGATTGTAATGGCTGTTGTGAAGAGATCACAGTGATCCATCTTCGCCTGTTGCTGTGTGATAGTTTTGGGATATCTTTCAATTTGTTTTTATCTAAAATAAACTTCTAAATCTTTTTGTTGTTTTTTCTCTCTTGCTCCCTTTTTCTTACACTCCTAAAAATTTAGGAAGATGAGAGTGAGGAAGAACCTAAGCTCAAGTATGAACGGCTTTCTAATGGAGTGACTGAAATTCTCCAGAAGGATGCAGCCAGCTGCATGACAGTGCATGAAAAGGTATTACGTGACTTTGTGGCTGAGATAGCACTTCTACTTGGTTTTATGTATTTATCTGTGCTTATAATGCATCAGTGTATTTCTGTGTAAAAGCGATGCCAAATCTAGAGTTGCACTGCAAGACAACAGTAACATAAACAAAATTCACCATTAACCTGTATTGAACAATCCACATTTTCTTAGTGATAAAACGAGTAGTTCACATGGTTCAATTAACAGCAGATCTCTCAGAATCAATTCCCGTCTTGTTTGTATCAAACATTTTTTCACTGAGAAACACATTTTCTTCATGAGGAAATGAGGTGAGAATTCAAGATGCAGTGATTTGTTAGATGAGATGTACTAGAAAGCTACTAGAAAAATGCTCACTCAGTTTTAATTATGAACAGTATTATGAACTGCAATCAGAATACAGTCCTAACTTTTCTTTATTCAGAAAGGAAGTTGGTATATACTGTGCTTATGTGTACAGCCTGTATCAGTGAAGACCAACTTTATCATGCTAGGAGCTTAGCATATATTCAGCTGTAGAAGACATGTCAATACAGTGTAGAAGAAAGTAATTACAGTATTTTTTGTTTGCTTAGGTTTTTGTTTTGGGTGGTGGTGTACTAACCCTGTTCCCCTTCCCCAATTCAGTATGTTAAAAACAAGGAGAGGAAACGCGCATGCTAAGGTTTTTGACGTACCAGAGAATGATAGGGATAGAGTAATAGATACCGCAAAGTAAAGAAGTTTTAAGAATTATTATTTTTTTCTTAAAAGGAATAAATTTCATATGCTTCTTTAGTGATTTAAAGAATTGCTTTTGTATTTTATGAGTTTTCTTCTTTTATAAGTATTGAAAAACATTTTAAAATATTGAGCCATGCTGAAGAGCACCTGAAAGTATGAGTTAATGATTTGTCAGCTATTAGTATGTAAATCATAGTAGCTATTTTCTGAATGTATAATTTTTCATAGCCAGTAATATCTCCTTAACAGTTATTGTGGAGGGATCTATCTTTATTATTTGGCTATATTTTTAGATTGACTTGTGCTATGTTTCTTTTCCTCAGAGGACTGTTGCTATAGCTCAAGAGGCTCTTAAGATGAAGCTTGTATTTTAACTGTGTGAATGAAAACAATAAGTCTTTTAAAAATGTTTTTGACAACTTAGAATTACACAGATATTGGCAACATTGGCAAGCATTTCCTCCTCATCTGTGGCCTGTTTCTGTTACCTTTTATTCCTGAGTCTCAGGTAAATTTTGAAAGCCAAGAATTTAACAGGATTTTTCTATAAGGATGTGCACAGATACAGCTTTTACTATAGTGTCACAAAACGTGACAATACAGGAAAACTCTTAAGTATCCCAGCACTTTCAGTTTTCCAGCAAACTAGATACACTATTTATGAGAAGGATCAATATTGTTAGAAGCCAGGTACTGCAGTCTTTTAGGAATAGGTCTCTTACAACAGAGAGCTTAAAAATGAAGCTGGATTATAGGTTTTGCAAGGGTATTTCTGTTTCATTTTGGTTGGTTTTTTGGGGATTTTTTTCCCTGAATGAACAGGAAAAGCCCTGCTAAATGCTATCTTTAGAAAAATTATACAGTAATATGTAAAATATGACTCTGACTAAAGCAGTTTAACTTTGCTGGGAATCCTGAGATCTGGCTTCTGCGTTCAGACTAATTTCCCTCCAGAATTTTTTTTTCTTTTTTGCTGCTAAAGCATCATATTTTCACCAGGCTTGCTGTCTGCACTGGATGACTAATCGTCATGGCACCTGGTGCATTCAAGCAGGCCTGTGCAGTGGAATAGTCATACCTAGTTATGTCTGCACACCTGATGTTTTATTAACCAGTATTGATTTTTTTACCCGGGGGACTTTTTTCTTCCTGAAAAAAGGCAACCTTGCAGGAGTGAAAGGCATTGCAGGGAATGAATTTCTAATGAACCCCTTCTTTCCCTTTCTTGACTCCTTTTAATGTAGCTTCATATTTTAAGTGCCTGAACTGAAATTTCATTTTAAGCAATTCCATTTTGATAAATCCTTTTAAACCTTGACTTTCTGTAAGGTTATTTTTTAAAGATTGTGCTGCCTGACTGACACGCTTAGCAGTGCCTGTAAATTTGAGCATTTCATTATAGGTTGCAATGAAGCATGCTCACATGCAGTGAAATACAGAGAATTGAGTAGCCTAGACTATTTCAGTAATGCTGGAAGTGGGGGGGGTGGGGGAGGGGGCAAATAAAAGAAACCTCTGTCATAAATCAAGTAGTACTGAAATTCTACCTTTTCTGTTTAGGTGTAGTTCACATGGTTCGATTAACAGCAGATCTCTCAGAATCAATTCCCTTCTTGTTTGTATCAAAATAAGTTTGTGATAGTATGGATTTATGTGGAGATTTCTTTATTTTGCTACTGTTTTTTAGAATGAAACTCCTGAGATTTCCAAGGAAGTGTATTTGTCTTGGGAGTATTCTATTTAGGAATGTTACTATGTGAAGGAAAGCAAACCCAGGTGTGTGCTTAAATGCACTGTTGCAGACCTTCCATAATTCAGCTGTATTTTACCAGTGGCTTACAGCTGGCCTTTTGGTATGTTTGAACGCTTTGTTTTTATTTTAATAATGAAGGAGAATTAAAAATAAAACTCAAAGGAAACATTAGGATTGAAGCAAAGCCGCAGAAAGGATCTAGGAACTATTTCAGATCTCTGTTGGTTCTTGCTCTCACACTGCATTTTTAATTTGCTGCCACAGTCCATCAGCTGGTGTGTACAGACTGCAGATGCACCATTAGTTGTCAGTGGATGATGGTCCTCATGACTCATTCTGACAGCTAACTTGCACTATCACAGTAATATGGGCTTGAAGCCCTGTTTTATTCTTTGGGTACAGTTAAAATAACCTTTCTCTATGGAAAGTACTGGGCTTTTTCCTTTTCCCCGGTGTTGCTAATCCTGGAGTTCATTTAGCATTGCTGTAGTATTTCTTGTGGTGTCTTTGTGTTTATGTAATCAATCCCTTTCTTTCACAGTTTTTGGCACTGGGAACACATTATGGCAAAGTTTATTTACTTGATGTCCAGGGGAACATCACACAGAAGTTTGATGTTGTAAGTATGACATTATTCAGAACCATTTCCAGGGATGTAAAAATGCCGCAATGTACCAGTAAGTCAGTTAACACTCTTGTTACACCTGCAATTACACTAATGCATTCCACAACATGAAAAGCAGTGCATGGTCCTTGCAAGAAGTTATGCTGGATGGTTTTGTGGTGAGCACATCTCAATTTATATATAATAAACTTTTTCATGAAGCAGAAGAGAGAATACATATTTACAATTTCAAGTGGCTATTAAGAATGGAACCCAGAAGCTCATTACTTCCATAAGGCATGAACCTGTTCATTAGGTGACTATTGTCAGTTATTCGTTTGTGCGCTCTCATCTTATCTAGTTGCCACAAGTAATTGAAAATTGACTGATTACCTTGCTGGCTCAGTTTATCAATTACAAATATATAATGTTACTATTTTATGTAAATGTTTTGAAGTTTGAATTATTAGGGGATTGTACTGATTGAAGGAAAAGAAGAAGCCTTTTTCCTTATTGTGGTTCATGGTATCAGAGGAATAAAATGCTAAATTTAAAGCTCTGTTCTAGAGTATTAAATGTTCCTTTTTATTGTGGGTATTAGTTCATCAGTTTCAAATTCTCTTTCTTGAGGAGTCAAAGGAAGAGAATTAGAAATTTTTTTCTCCTCAGGTTGTCAAAAATTCTAGTAGCCAAGCATTGGTTTTTCATGGCAGCGTAAGCACTAGCCATAGAAACCATCACAAGATGTGGACATGTTTGCAAAGAGAATATACGTTCTAAAGCTGACACAACTGCATGGAAGGGGTGGAAAGGTTTGTTTATATTTTTGAAAAATCTAATTATGAATTGTGCAAGGGAGTAGGGGAGTATAAACTTTTAGGCACAGCTTTTGAAGGAATTTTTAGGTTTAATTTTAGTCAGATTGACAGTGACTTACTGGGGATTGATTAAAGTCAAGCTAATTATGTGCTTCTGTTTCTTTTAATTTTGTATGTTCATCAGCCCTGCAGATGAGAATGCTGACTGCATTTCAAAAGAGGAAAAACTTTCGGTGTCTCCTTGCAGTTCTGATTACTATACATGCATGCTACTCTATTTGGGGCAGGTCAGATTAAAGTGTACCTGAATTATTCTCTTCCATTGCTGCAGTAGAAGACAGAGTCAGAGACTCACTCAAATTAAGTGGAGATTTTGTACTGAGTCTGCCATTAACTGTTGTAAACTTGTATTTGTTCCATTCAGTGTAAGGGGCTTGGAAAATTTTATTTGTAGAACGATCTTCTTCTGTCCACCACCAATGCCTTGTTCTCTCACGCTGGTTCCAAGAGATGAAATCCTTCTGTAAAGACTTAGGGGACTGCCTAGCTGCAGAGCAAAGAACAAGGGGACCTGTTACCTGCTAAACTCTATAAAAGATCCCTGCATTCTCTTTATACCCACCCTCCCAAATCTGCTGTTACTTTCTTTGCTTTTCTTTACTAAAAGGTCCTACCAATGCCTGCTGGGAGGTGGTTTCTTATGATGAAATTAGTGTTGGACTATATAATTATTTTCTGCTCAAAGATGTTTACTTTTCCAAACTTAGCCTGCTTCAGGGTGACTTTTGTGCTGTGTCTCCTTATAAAGAAGCCAGTGATTTCTTTTAAAACTATTGTTTGAGTACAAACTGCTTTTTGAGCTGGAGAATAGGAAAAAAGAAATGTTTCTTGGATTCTATTCTTAATGTTTATGTCTGTTTTTGTAATGTACATGTCTCCAGTGCAACAGATTATATCGTGGATTAGGTGGAAATGGTGCTTCTTTTTTCTCTTTTTCCTCTTTTTTCTAGTTTGAAGAAGAATGATCTTTGTCTAGCACCACTTGTCTTTAAAAGAAAAGTTTTTCAAGGAATTACTAACTGTTGTAGAACAGAACAGGCTGCCTATGTGAGAAGAAAGCAGCTCTGTGATGTACATGGCTGCTTAAACTGAGAAGTTTTCTAAATTAATATTTTCAGCTGCTGAACCCATAGACAGTTTATTCTGAAATGGGGGCTGTATGTCAAAATATTTTCTTTCTAACCTGAACTTCTCAAGATGTTGGATTTCAGACTAGGGGCATCATTATCAAAACATTCAGTGAGGTCTTCCTTCAGTTCTCTTCTACCAATGTCTCTTTATTGTCTCTCCTGGGGAATTTACATTAAAGTATTGTCATGTTGTAAATCCCAAATACAATCTAACCCATTCTTGAGAAGAAAGGGAATTACTTCCCGAAATCACATAGGGACAAAGCGTTTCTTGTAAGTGTGCTGGCGCAGACTGTTTTCACTAGCGGTATTTTTTCTGGCTCTTTTTCTCTGATCCAAAAAATTCTTTCTCAGAACCTTCTTCACTGGTGGAGTGGCATATACAATTCTGTCTTGCAGTTGTTAGTAGGAGAAGTATCTGTTGTTACTAATGATTGGAGATTAGTATTGTATAGAATTTTTTCTGCGTACAATAGCAGTATTACCACTGAAATATTTTAATTGTTTGCAGTAAACAGTGTACCTGGGGAGTGTCTTTTATGTATTTTTCTTTCTGAAAGGATATTTTCAGCAGATGTTTTCTGTCTTGGGACATTGCAGAAATTAATAGTAAGGATAGCAATGTGATGCCCTCTGTGCAAAAGAAATCAGTTATGTAATTCAAGGAACTGTTCTTCATTTGCACCTTTATATCTATTTTTCAGGGCATTGTTTTGGTTTGGGGTTTTTTAATAGGAAAGTTGGGAAATGAAAAAATTAATTGCTTTTCTATACATCTGTTAAATGTGTAATTATCAAAAACAAACCATACATGGGGAACTTTAAAAGCTACTAGATCTGAAATATTGTTAGTATGTGAAATAAACCAGAATTAAGCAAGAGCAGGTTTTTTTAACCTTTTTTTAAAATTCATTTCAATGGTAAGTTCATATTAAATATACTTCGAAAATACCATTACTGCTCTCATAGTCCTCTTGATGTCTATTTTTCTTTCCTAATTTCAGGAAGCCATGTCCAAAAATATAAATGGGCTTGGAAATTGAAGAAATAAAAATTTTGCTTTTATAATAAATCCTTTATTTTCCATATTGACTCACATCTGCATTTGAGCCAAATTGTAAAAAAAAAAAAAAGAAGATATTGGAGGATTTGCAGCAAAATGAGGGAGAAAATTCACCAGTATGTTGCATTATCTCCAGAATGGCCAAGTTTTGAATGACAGCACTCCTGTTGAAGACTGAATGCATTTATCATTTTAATTTGAGCTAAAACCAGCTGTAAGAAACACTAAAATATAAAGCTTGGCATCTCTAGAAGTTCTGCTATTGTAACACACTTTTTTGTTTATTGTTTAAAAAACAACAGGACTGCAGTTCATAATGTCCATAGCAGCAAATCAATGTGGTTATCCTGGATTACAAATACTGTAGTGCCTGCTCTACTTTGACCCATAAATATTCACAGACGCTTCTGTGAAACTCATGTAAAAAACTAAATTATTTTCAGAATAAAGTCTTGCTCTCATCCAGTTCTTCAAGTACCTGATGCTGAATCCTATGCCAAGTGGACAACGAGTCTTTCCAGGTTTGCAACTCCTCTTGTCAGCGGCAGTGGAGATGTGTGCTTTGAAACTGTTGTGAGAGATTTCTGGTATGGGGAGAAGTGAGTCAGGAATTGGGAGGCTTTGGCCTTTTGTATTGCTTGGTATCTCAGCAGTCATCCTTGTGCTCTTGTGTTCCCTCTCTCCTCTTTGCCTAGCATTTCTGTAGCTCTTGCCAGTGTGGCTTGTCTTTGACAATGTCAGCTGCCTAAGATTAACTGGTATGCATCCTCAGTAACGTATGTTTGACAAACTGGTGTTCTCTTGTATTAGGGTTCAGTGCATTGAGTGAGATGAAATGTGTCAAATGCACTGAAAATTATTACTAAGAGGCAACAAGAAGAGGGAAGAAAAGCCCGCTAATTCCACTGACAAAGGATGATGCAGGACTGATTCACAGCACGTTAATTCCAAATGTCTCTCCATCTTTCTTTCCTTCTTAGACTGTCTACAATTTATTAATATAATTAGTGCCTGAACTGACATCCTGTGGATTAAGGATTTGAAGATATGAAGAAAGCTGTACAAACATGTTTAGTTACATAACAAATCAAAAAGCTTTCAAGGGGTAAGAAAACCTGTCCCCATTCTGGTCTTCTAATAAACATCAAGCTTAAAGGAAAAGTGGTAAGAAGTCTTGGATGGTGCCAGTGATAGTCTGTTAGAAGGGGAAAGATTGCCTATTTTATAAGTAACGGGGATTTAAATGTTTAATGCATTGGAGGTGTTTCAGAGGTGATGCATGAGTCTAGAAAATTATGTAAATAGTGTTTTAAAGCTTCTCTTAGTAAAAAGAAATTGAAGTCCTTTTAGCATGCAACATTTGTGAGCTATACGAGACTTGCTAGACTTTCAGAAAGAATCCTGCTCGAAGCATCTCTTTTTACAGTATATTTCTTTCCTCGTGTCATGGGGTTTTTTGTGATTGTCTCACATTGTGTAGCACTAACTACTTAATTATGGGTTTTTTAATTGGAGCGATAGTAATCCAAAATCACTAGGCCATCTCTGCTGCCTTGAAAACTTGAAAGGGAGTTCCTTCTGTGGCAGTATTATTGTCCTTGGGTGTATTGAAGTTACAGCACTCACCAACCTCTGGAGCAAGACCTTGCTTGAAGGTCAGTCTGTGGCCTGTTGGTTTTGCTGATAACTCAGCAGGTTGCAAAGAAAATGTTGGAGGTTTAAGTTGACTTGATGTCTCTTGGCAAGAGTTTAATTGTTAACAAGAGAAAACATTTCTAACAAAGAAACACCTGTTCTTAAGCACTAAGTGCTGCTGCTAGTAATGATGCAAAACCTACTAACTGCTGTGGGAGATTATGCAACATCTTTCAATGGGTAAGGTAACTTTTAGCTTTTCATTGGATAATGAAGAAGTTGCTTTGGATGCAACTTTGCATGAGAGTTTGAGACTAAGATGATATAAATGTCACTTACTTTGACAGGCTACTTAAAATTCCCTGTTTATTACTTTTAACGACATCATTTTAGTTGTCAGTGTCAGACTATGTAAGAAAACTTAGGAAATGAAGCGAAGCAACAGAGTTTAAAGATCTGGTAGCTCTGTGTTAGTATTTGCATGGTGTCACTGTGCCTGTTAAATTTGAAGCTGAAATCCTGTGTTTTTTACAAAACCCAGCGGGCTCCTTTAAGTGATAGCTCCAAAAACAAAAAAGAAAATTGAGGTTTTGATAGAAGCAAGTGTCTATGCAAGGGACAGGTTTCCTTCTCCACCCTGAGACCTCCCACCCAAATGGGTGTTGCATTCTTGAGTCTTAAATTCTTTATGCTAACCCCTAGCTCTTTCAAATGAACAAAGTGGATAAAAGTGTCATCTTTTGGGGTTTTTGTCTTAAGACTTGAGTGTCTACATCCAATTTAATATCACTTCTGCTTCTATCTGTCTTTCCATTTTAACTGCAGATGATTTGGAAATCCGAAGGTTTTTCTGGCTTTTTGGTATAAAGGCTTGGAAAGTATGCTTTATATGTTTATTCTGGTACTGTGCTTATTAGGTTGCTTGTGACCTGGAGTGTTTCCAATGGGAACTGTGGAGCTATTGAAGATTAGGAACCATCTTTGGCAGGAATCATGGTGTACCTGTGGTAGCTTGCCTAGACTGGCAGAAATTGTGGTGTCATGACCATTATTCCATAGATCTAGAAACATTTCTTGTCTGACAAAACTGAAACAAGAAGAAACCAACCTCTTGTATGTGTTTTGCACATCATCTTTGTACCATTGTATCTGACTTTCCTTTGAGAGGAGTATTGTTTAAATTTTTAGTTAACCAAAAAGATCTAAGGGATATGAAGGGCATTTGTTATTACTAGAAATGTTGCTTGGATGAAATGTGGGAGTTCCAAACAATTTTAGAATCACTTATGATTAATTTTTATAGCTCAAAACTGGGGCAAGTGTGACCATTTCATTCAATTATACTTTCAAGCTTGTAGTTTCAATAACTGTTGCTTAGTGCCGAATAATATAAAAAGTTCAGCTGGAGGTATGAGTTCAGCTACAGAAAGTCTTGTATGGTCCAGTCATTTATTTATTGAATGTTGTTAGTTCATATGAGTCTAATGTGTGCTTGTACTGCAGCAAACAGTAACACGTATGGTGTAGATCTAATTAACTTCAATTAAAGTATAAAGCTTAAGTACTTTATCAGCTGTCTCTGGGATAGCAATTGTTTCTGCCTTCTCTTTTGAACTCTTGACTAGCAACTATGCTGCCCATGTACCTTTTTTTGAGAAGGATTACGGCCCCGTCTTTAGACCAAATGGTCCTTCTACAACTTCATTACCCTTCAAATGCATACTGTTTTCCTGGGGTTTTTTTTACATAGAAGCATAGGAAGAAGTCTCCTTTTTTGTTCTCCAGTATCAATCACTTTTCTACAGAGTGGGTATCCTGTTTGTCAGTTGCATTTCATGACCAACTCTAAATGGATTACATTTAAGGTACCTTAGCAGCCCTCTTTAATATCACTGATTTCAGTAGAAAACTGTTATGTCACCTTTCAATGAGGTAAAGGACTCATTGATTGAATACTGTTCCATCACCAGCATCTAGACATAGAAAATAGTTCACTTTCTCTTGACTTGGTAGGGTGCTATCATATTCTGCATGTTTTTTCAAAAAAAAAAATTGAAGCATTGAATATTCTAGGGGGAAGATATTTCAAAAGGGGAGAATGCTAAACATGAAGGACATTAAGGACATTACTACTGGAGTATTTAATACAGCACTGTTGATCAATGAAAGTGCAAAGTTTAATTTTTTTTTCTTTTTTTCACCAGACCTTGTTGCCTCTTATTTTTGTGGAGGATCAAATAGAGGACCTTACTGTAATGCTGCTAAGTGAATTTACATGTGTCACTTTCAAACAGTTTTGAACAAAATCATTTGTGATATTATTGAGATATATCAAAATCATCAAAAAAATTTTGTTTTCCTTCTAACTCTTTCACCATCCAGGTCTAGTAACATTTGCTGTTTGAATGTGTATCACATCTCATGACTATTTAGAAAGTGGACCTCTGTGCCATATTGCTCTAGAGTTTTATTGGCAGCAGTGAAACAACTAGTTTCAGGTAGCGCTGATTAAGTATTTTCATAGAAGACTGCTAACTCAGATGTGCATTTTCTAAAACACTTAAAACCATAGGGAAGATTGGGAGAGGTTTGATTTGTAAAAAGCTACTGTATTGCTGATTCCTAGGGCTATTTTCCTTTCAAATGGGGTATTATACCTGGATGGCATTTTTGTCCATAGGGAACACAGGCACTTATGTGCATATATAGAATAATAGTAGTTTGCCTGTCAGAATTATTAAGAGTTCAGGCATTAATAAAGTATTGTTTACATTAGAAAATGTTTTCCTAGTTAGAAAGACTGAGTTCTGGAGGACAATGTTTTTTATACAAGTTGACATTAATGATAGAGCTACAGCCCTTTGTTTCCATTAACAATAAAAATACAGCACTATTAAAAATACATAATGACATAACAGGGGCATAATACGATGAGCAAAACATGAAGGCAAAACCAAGTAGTTTTTCCCACGGGGGAGGATATTATTGATAATTAATTAAAAAATTCTAATAAATATTCCTTTCTGAAGGATGAGACTTACTTGTTTTAAAAGACATGTCAATGTGTATAGCACTTTGTTTATTGCACTCATGATGGAATACTAAACATGTACAGTCCAGATTTGACCAGTCTCTGGTGTTAACACCCTCAGAGTGGCTGCTGAGAGAAGTATCTGCTGTGAAGCTGGCCATCTCCACTGGGGTGCTGCTGAAGAAGTTAGTTTCACTCAGTGTCCTCTGACACAGAGATGGAAGGTTCACCACTGTAATCCTAAACTGGCTGCTAATTGAAGTCTAGTTGTTGGAGGTCTTGGCAGTTTTATGGATAGGAGCTTTGAAATGTGAGCAGTGTAAAGATGGAGTGAATGAATCTGTTTGCTTTTTTGATCTACTTTAAATAAAGTTTATGATATGCAATCAAGTCTGCACTTCACTGGTATTGAAATAGAGCCTCTTTGTATGTAAATGCATTGAGGGACTTGCACAGGATCAATTCATCTTCATATTTAGCTTTCCCTATCTTACTGTCACAATGAGGATATGGCATACAATGTACTGCTTGCAGTAAGTTACAGTGCACTTCATAATACACAGTTTCTACTTGTGTGAGTACTCTCTATCTCACTCCATCTTTTTGGTTTGCATATGTTTTTAGGATCCTGTCAAGAATCAGACACCCACCATTGACTGTTGCTGAGTGTCTCTAGTGGACTTGTGAGACTTTCCCAGATGTTTATAATTGCAAATAAATAAGGTTCCAGAATTGGTGTCCAAAGAGAATACAACGCTTTCAGTAATCAGAAAATGTGTTTATTATTGCATATAGCTCTGACTTACACCAATCTGTATCAGTGTTAATAACTCAAAGTTTACATGGAAAATGACACTGTAGGTGTAGGTGTTGGCTAAACTTGAACACTGATCACCCAGTGTAATATTTAACTATGCCAGGAATATGACTGCTTATGTTGTTTTCAGCCAGGAAAGGGAATTCATTCCCTTATAATATTTCTGCATCTGTTTGATTCCATCAGTTGAGATTTTTCACTGATTTCAGTAGCCACTGGGTTTGGATCATTGTCTGTAGTGGAGTGGTTGAGAAGCTAAAATAACTGGGAAAAGTACTTACTACAGTTTTTCATTGCAGGAGCTTCTAGAGAAAAGAGAACTATGAAGAAAATAATGGCCATATGTTGCATGTGTGGAGAAACAGGGTTTCTAGGCTCCATGTGGTGATGTCCTCTATCTTGTGTTAGGTCAGAGAGCGGGATGAGCATCATTGCTGTTTAGAAAACCTTCCTGGAAATGATATTGGCACTACAGTGCATGAACCCGGAGCAGAGTAGTCAATAGCCCCTTTGCTTCTTTAAAAGCTGTTTGGTGGAAGCACCAATAAAATAATCTCTAAAAAGAAAACAAGAGCTTACACTGTATAACCTGTTTGGCCTTTTTCATTAGTCATGTCTCTATGGCTTATATGGAAATGTGGCTTATCAAGAAATGGAGTAAAATCTCATACTTTCCACTTCAAGGATGGAATTCTACAAAATTCTATTAAATACATTAATGACAGTGGTGGTGGTATTCTGTTAGAAACAAGCAGTGAAAGTGCCCCTTAAGTTACTTCCTCAGAGTTGTAGATGTGTTTTGGGGATTGTTCTTAAAATCCTGTTTTAATAATTCAGTAGCCTCTCTTGAATGTTTCTATTTAAAGATGAATTCTCACAAGTTCATTGTGTTTGGCAAACTATTCTGAAAAGAAAGCAGTTAGAGAAATTGGTGAGGTGAACCTCCACATTGCCTGGAATAGTTTTTCTCCCCGGGGGTGTTGGATTTTCCAAGGAAGGTATATCTATCACCAGCAGACCTTCCTCAGCCCTCCCCCTGTACTTCAGCCTTCCCCATGGGTGTGTGATGGGGAATGTTGCATCATATTCTCAGATGGCTTTAATACACAGATACCAACAAAGAAGTATTGGAAGGCTTAGGACATAACATTGTTGAAGAGCCCTACAGTTATACAGAGGATGGCAAAGGGGACCTGGGGAGAGAACGAAATGGGAGTAGTTTGGTTACTGGCACAGAGTTCCCAGGAGGATATCTCCTTACACACCAGTGTTTCAATAGAAAAGAGATTCTTCTTTGGATCTATCAGGAATTAGCTAACAGTTCAATTCTGCTAGGAAGCAGTCTAGGCTTTCAATACAGATTTGGTTTTGGTAATAGTTCCATCATTCCTAAACAAGCATTCTGATTATCTAGTAACTACTAGAGATTTAGGGAGATCCCTTGTTAATATTTTTTTTCCTTTGATTTTTTTTTTGTCTTAGTCCCTGCAGTTGACAAACAAGGTTAAGGGATACACTGATGTGGAAAATACTGAAATCACTGTAGGCTTTTTGTTCTTTCTCACTGTCTTAGACTATATATATGAGAGATTTCTTGTCCTCATATTCCCTTAATTTTAGACAAGCTTTTGAGATCTTTGTTTTTTGTAGGCAAGGTCTGCCTTCCTGCAGACAAAATAAAAGTTAATGTTGTTATTGTTCTGTGTCCCAGACCTTGTCACTCTCCCGAGCTTTCCCCCCTCCCTTTTCTTCTAACCAACATAATCTCCCATTTTTCATTTGGAGAATGACAGATTCAGGAGTGTTATAGGAAATGCAATGGAGCAAGAATTCCCACTTATCAGAATTTCGCTGCTAGTATTGTTGAACTAAACCTCTTTGGTGTGGATATTAGTAAATTTTCAGCAAATGAAACTTTAAGTGTTCTGAATTCAGAGCATACTACTTCATTGCAGGCAGTGGTGAACATCTTTTTCTGTAACTTCTACAGCTGCCTTTTCAGTTTAAACCTTTGTGTTATTGTGCTTTGTTTCTCAGCTATGTGTAAACACATAGGTATGTGTATACTTCTATCTTTTTACAGGTAAATCATGATACAGTATCAGAATTCGGGTTTTGAGTTGCTTTTGCCTCTATTGTATCAATAAAATTCTACAAATACGCAAAATACATGTAAATCAGTGCGACACTGCAGCAGCTGGGGCAAGAAAAATGCATGGGTTCAGTTTCTTTAAAAGATAGTTCCTCAGTACAAGAGATCTTTGGGTATGAGTGTTTTGAAGTCAAAACAGATGGGACACACAACATGTAATACACTTGTGCTTAGCTGTTGCTGAGGATTTGGTGTGCTTTTCAAAGCAAGCTCCTCATCCTACCTAGAGCAAGGCTTGTATTTTGTGAGGATCTTAGCTTAGTTATGACAATAACTGAGGGGGTTTCTGTTTGCAAATCAGTACTTTACATTTGGATACCTCCACCATGGCGGAAATAATACAAACATAAAAATGGTGGTCCATACTCCAGTAGACTAACATATAAAACCATGGGTTGATTAATCATGTTGCTGTACATTGGAGCTTTACATGCTTGTTTATGTGAATGGCATGCAGATGAAACATGAATAAATGAAAAGTAGGCACTTGTAGGAGACAGGTTTTTTATTACAATTCAACTGTGTACATACAGTTTGCCTTAGTATGGAGAACAGCTACATAATCATTATGCAGATCCAGACTGATACTCATGTAGCAGAAGAGATCTTTAGGTGTTTGTCTTCTTTGGCTATATATGTGTGTGTATGCACAGTGTCGTGTTCCACTGTGGGGAACTGCGAGGAGTTCTTTAAGAAATAGATGGTCAGGAACAAAATTAAGCCAAACGAGGCAAGTGTTGTATCTGAGAACCGTTTATTGGTAACGAAAAACAAAAGCAAAAAGGAGTTGCGATGGGTGCCCGGACACACTGTGGGTAGGCGCTTGGACTGGAGGTCCAGGACCCTGGACAGGCTCACGGCCAGGATTGTGGCGACCAGCTGGATCGGCGCAGCAGGGTTGAATGCAGGCAGCCCAGGCAAGGACACGGGTGAAGCAGCAGGGCGGCAGTCAGGGACACAGGGAGGCAGGACAGGTGCGAGGGCGAGCAAGAGCCAGCGAGGGCAGGAGAGCCAAAAGGCAGGGTGGGGTCGGGGCAAAGGAGGGAGCTAGCGAGCCAGTAAGGGCACAGCAGCAAGCAGCAGCAAGCCCCATGGGGCAGTGGCGAGTCCCTCAGCAGGCTGAAGCCAAAGCAAAAAAGCAAGTCCCAAAAGCCCCTGGCCAAAAGACAACTCTCCAAAAAGCCACAAAAAGCATAAAACCCAAAAGCCCCCAAAAGCAAAAAGCACCATCTCCAAAGCCCCCCAGAGCTTGTGGTGCAGTTACTTTTTATGCCCTCTGTCTCCTCCCAAAATCTGCCTGCTGCAGGAGGCCATTGGCCCAGTGCAGTGTCCCACTGCAGTCCATTGGTGGAGACCTTTTGCCGTATGATTGGAGAAGCCCCTCTGGGGAGTTCAGTGTCTCCTGCTGACTGCTTGTCCCATGTGAGGTGTTGCCAGGTGAAGTCCTCCCAGAGACAAGGCTTCTTCTAGTTGCCTCCTGCACATGGCACATGTGCAACCCCTCCCCCATGTGCCTCTAACAATCAGTGTTGAGACAAATCAAAACTAAATTGGCTCCTCACACACAGATAAATAATAATGTTTAAATTCATTTAAGAAAAGTTTCCGAAAATTCTTGAAAAAGAGTGGATGAAAGCACTGATTAAGGGGGTTGTAGAAGTGATGGGAACCTCTTGAAGTAAAATGAGCTTTGCTGTAAGTATGATTGAACACTGCTTTGCTTTTCACACTCCTAATGTGCATGTGGCTTGCCTGCTAACCATGGCTAAAAGGCATGAAGTCATAGACAACTATTAAAACGTTTAGATTCCTAGCTTGTAAATATTGCATTTCTCACAGAATTGGAGTGAAATCCAGTCTTATGTTTCGTGCTCATCCACTTCATATCCATTGGGATGCAGCATTTGTGAAAGAATCAATTATCCATTTGTTAGTCGGGGGAGCTTTACAAATTATACATTAGCAGATTGATTTCTCAGGTTCACCATTGGGGGACTGATTGTATAAGGTGGGTTGATGATAAGTGTCTGGGGAGAAGAAGTTGCCACAACGAACACAATTAAAAGAAGCTTTCTGAGTGGCCGTGAATTTACTCCTAATTGAAGAGCTGACTTAATCCATAGTAAGAGCATTTATTTCAAGCATTTTACATTAAGTAATTGATTATCACATGATGTACATTTGCTGCTAGATATTTGATTTTCGTTTCCTTTAAATTTAGGATTTTGCAAAAGCATGTATTTAGATCTTTATGTGTCTACTAGCTTTCTCTCCTGCTCCCTAAACTTCTCTTTCGTCCATTAAGGAAACAATTTTTTTGTTCTATAGTGTCAGCTTGACATTATTGATTTTGAACAGTCAAACTTACTTATGTTGTCCAGAATTCCAAACATGTCTCCATCAGAAAGAAAACTGCCGCTAATGGAAATTCAGTGGAAGGTATTTCTTCCTTCTTTGCTGGTACTTCAACAGTGTGTTAAATTCTGAAGCTGTTCCCAGGTAAATCATTTAAGTGTATTTCCATTCCTATCTAACAGGATCCTCCTTATTGCCAGATTTGAATTATGTTGCTTGAGAAATACAATGTGTATTATTATCATTTATGCAGTACTGGAAGTATCATTCTGATCACAAAGTAGTTGTGTGTTTTTACTTGATTGGCCTAACGCTAGGGGTACTGATTAGGTAAAAAAGGATTACCCAATGTAGTGCTAATAAAATAAAAAATAGTAGCTTTTTCAACATTTTAAATACAGCTGCCTCTGGGTTTATGACATGAGGTTTAAGATTATATCATCTCTTAACTGAGTGATATTTACATGGATTATATGTTCTAAATTTTAGATTCTTATACATTTTACAGGTTTTTTCAACACCCATTTAAAATACCTTTGAAACAGTCAACTGACCAAACCCCAGTGCATATCAGGTTTCCAACTGTATTAAATAATCAGTCCTCCAAACTGTGATGAGTTAGTGACTACCTGTGTCTTGCAGTACATCTTGCAAGAGGGGCATTTATTCCTTTACTGTAAAATCCAAAGCCTTTTTTCTTTTGTCAGGCAAATAAACTCTTCAGTGGGTTAGCTGGGAAAAGCTTTTAAAAAACCACAGGGGAAAGGCAGTTGTAGCTCCATGCCTGAGTTTATAACTTTTAATAAAAAAACGAAAAACAAAAGCAGGGTGAGGGTGGGTTACCCACAATATTATTTGTGTTCCTCTTTTCTGAAATATCAAAATTATCCACAGGGTATTGGTAAGGTATAAATGCAAATTAAGTTTGAAATGGTAAGTAGCTTTGCTGACTAGCACAGAAGTGTATTTAAACAAATGATGGTTATGAAAAGAAGAATTGGAGCTGATTCTAGAAGAAACCTTTGGTTTAGATAATATATGTACCAATTTTATCTGTGGTCTTTTCTTTCTCATTTCCTGGATAGTTTGAGATCTTAAACAATTCTCAAACAGCTTTCCAGTGGAACACAGCTCTGGAACCATAGGCTTGACTGTTATTTAACTCTGAACAAGAAGATTCTGGCATTAGCAGTTCTTCCTGAAACTTTATTTTAAAATGCATGTAATATTCAGCCTGGTCGATTCATGGTCTATCATCACTTTCTGAGCTCCACAAAAAGTTCTGAATTGTAAAGTCAGCAAACAGGCTAATGGTCTAGTTTGTGCTAGTTTGACTTGAGTGCTGAAAAAACTTTACTCTGTGTTTGCTTTGCCTTGTGTATGTCATTTCCTGTTGAAACCTAGCAGGAGGTTTGTGTAAATGAGCAGGTCTCTTTTAGATGAATTTAGTTGTTTTCCCTGATTGTCATCTGTGTATGGTGCAGACAAAAAGGAAAAATATAATAGGAGAAAGAAAAAGATAATAGCAACTGATAGAGGTGTTGGGCATGCAGAAGGCTTGTAACAAAGTGCTAGTTATATATGCTGTTATGAAATACTGTATCATCAAATTTCTGTTTAATAATAGAACCTTAATAAGTTTGGAAGTATTGTGCACAATTTTGAATGTGGGAAAAATGCAAATACACTGACAACATTCTAGAATCTTAGAATCATAGAATGTTAAGTGGTTAGAATGTAAAGATTACGTAGTCCTAATCCCCCCTGCCATGGGCAGGGACACCTCCCCCTAGACCAAGTTGCTCAAGGCCTTATTCAGCCTGGCTTTGAACGCTGCCAGGGTTGGGGCATCCACAACCTCCCTGGGCAACCTGTTCAGTGTCTCACCACACTCACAGTATATAATTTTTTCCTAATGTCTAACCTAAATTTCCTCTCTTTCAATTTGTACTTATTACTACTTGTCCTATCTTTGCAATGCCTGAGGAAGAGTCCCTCTCCAGCTTCCCTGTAGGTCCCTTTCAGATACTGGCAGGTCGCCATGAGGTCTCCATGCAACCTTCTCTACTCCAGGCTGAACAGCCTCAGCTTTCTCAGCCTGTGTTCATAGAGGAGGTGCTCCAGCCCTCTTACAAACTTCATGGCCCTCCTCTAGACTTGCTCCAACAATTCCACATCCTCCTTATGTTGAGGACACCAGAACTAAATGCAGCACTCCAGGTGGGATCTCACATGAGCAGAGTAGAGGGGCAGAATCACCTCCTTTGACCTGCTGGCCACACTCCTTGCGATGCAGCCCAGGATTTGATTGGCTTTCTGGACCGTGAGCACACACAGCTGCCTCATGTCGAGTTTTTCATCACCTGTCAGCCCCAAGTCTTTCTCCTCAGGCCTGCTCTCAATCACTTCTCTGCCCAACCTGTTGGTGTGTATGGGATTGCCATGATCCAGGTGTAGGACCTTGTGCTTTGCTTTGTTGAACTTCACAAGGTTTGCTTCAGCCCACATCTCAAGCCTGTCAAGGTCCCTCTGGATGGTATTATCCCTTCCCTCCATCTTGTCAATTGCACCACACAGCCTAGTGTCATCCGTGAATTTGCTGAGGGTGCACTTGGTCCCACTGTCAATGTCACCAGCAAAGATGTTGAACAGTATCGGCCCCAGTATGGACCCCTGAAGGACACCACTCAACACTGGTCTCCACATGGACAATGAGCTGTTGACCAAAACTCGGTGTGTGTGTGGCCATCCAGCCAGTTCTTTATCCACTTGAGTCAGTGGTCCACCTGTCAAATCCCTGTCTCTCCAATCTGGAGACAAGGGTGTCGTGCAGGAGTGTGAAACACTTTGCATTAAGTCCAGGTAGACAATGCCAGTTGCTCTGCCCCTGTCCACCGACGCTGTAGCTGTGTCACAGAAGGTCACCAAGTTTGTTAGGCATGATTTTCCCCTTGTGAAACCATTTTGGCTGTTACCAGTCACCTCTTTGTTAGCCAGGTGCCTTATCATAGTTTCCAGTAGAATCTGCTCCATGACCTTGTCTGGCACAGAGGTGAAACTGACTGGTCTGTAGTTCCCTGGGTCTTCCACTTTCCCCTTTTTAAAAATGGGGATTACATTTCCCTTTTTCCAGTCATGAGGGACTTCACCTGACTGCCATGATTTCTCAGAAATGAGGGATTGTGGCTCAGCAACTTTGTCTGCCAGCTCCCTCAGGACCCGTGGATGAGCCTCATTGGGTCCCATGGACTTGTGCTTATTCAGGTTCCTTAGATGGTCTCAAACCCAATCCTTTCCTACAGGGGGCTCAGGATCTTCATCCTCCCAGTCCCTGCATCTGCCTTTCTTGACTTGGGTGGCATGGCTCGAGCACTTGCCATTGAAGACAGAGGCACAGAAGTCACTGAGAACCCCAGCCTTCTCTTTGTCTAGGGTAGCCAGGTCTCCCATTTTCTTCAAGATACTATCCCATTATCCCTAGTCTTTCTTTTGCGTGCTACATACCTATAGAAGCCTTTCCTGTTATCCATAGTATCTTGCAGGAGAGGTTTTGCCTTGCTGAGCACTGTTAATTACCTGAGTACAATCACACATTTAATCTCCAAAGTATTGTCCTATGGCTTTCAAACGACAGCACAGCAGATAAATTCCATCATCCTGATCCTAGTCTTCAACTTCTATGGGAAGATAGCTTATGTAGTCCACTTTGCCTAGTTTCTACACTTCATTTTTTCAGAGTCAAACTTTATTAAAGCCATTTGACAGGAAAATAGGAACTGTGTGGACTGTAGTATTGAGCTGTCAGCTCTTCTGGTGTGTCCTGTTTTGTGTCTTTTTGTCTTGGGTTTTGTTGCAGCAGTGTCTCCAACAAGGCCCATCACACCAGAGAGCTGCTAGATCTGCTGTTGCTGTTGCCTGATGGTGGATGTAGGTGCTGGAGTAATGAGAGGAACATGACCAGTTGAACACTGTACCTTAGTGTATGACCTTGTGCTAAGATGGGACTATCCAAGACAGGCGTTTTGTCTTTGCACTTGCAAAGTAACAAAAGAAGAGAAGAAACTTAGCAAGAAAGTTCTGGCAGTGGCAACTTAGATGCAGCCCAGAACAAATAAACCATGCTGCTTCCATTATAAACTCAGTTAAACTTTCTATACTTGTTCTTTTAGAGGGCTGGAGGTGTTCCTGGTTGTAGAAGGAATGCTGGCTTTTTCCCCATGCCCACCCCTAGGCAAAGGAAAAGTCTTCTCTTGCACCTTGATGAGCAAAACAGAAATTTAGAAAGGCATTTTTCAAGGCAAGGCAGGCATAAAAGTACATGCTGGTTATGAAGCTTCTAGAAAGTCAGACTGACAACAGATATATCTTGCTTTACTCAGCATCCTCTGGTCTTGGAATTAGCCAATTCTGTGTGTAACATTTGAGAATAGAGCTTTTACAAGGATGTTGGCCACAACATCAGGTTGATGGGCTTGAGCTGTACTCCTCTGCTGATACCCTCCTAAATGTGACAGGAAGAACACAGCTGTGAGATGTGCACCAGCTGCCTGCACTGCTAGTCATGCACTCGCATCTGATATTGAAATGTAGCAACTCAGCATAACCACTCTGTGGAAAATGAAAATACTTCTGGAGAGCATGAGTCAAGGAAAATTGGTTTAAGTTCCTCCTTGCCAGTGAACTTCTTTGCAAACAACACACAGTGGAAAGACCACTTTGTGATAGGCAGTAATTGCAATATTTCCAGGTGCCATTTTGTGGTGAGACCAAGAATTATGTATTCTGCATACAAGAAAGCAGGAAAGCAAAAGGGCAGTGTAATTTTCCCAATTTATCAGGCAACTACGGCAGCGCAGTGTTCAGTTGTTCAGCCTTGATTATAAAAAGCTTCTAGAAAATATGATTTGGGCATATATTATTTTCAAAGCGGACAAGAGGAAAGCTTCCTTTCTCTGAGTTGCAATTTGTTGTGTGTGTGAAAGATTATGGGGGAAAAAACTTTCCAAAGGGCGTGAAAACACCTCCGTTTATCTCCTGCAGATAGCCCATGTGGACAGTATGTTTTTATATACTTCCTATGTACTTTTAACGCAATTCCAACTGCCATAGCATATATAAGGACCTGCAATACTTCAGACACAGTTCTGTAGTATCTAATGTGATCCCACACCTCCAGTGCTCTTCCAGTGACACTTTATTTTTACACAAACATATGATGGATTTCTTTTATCATGCTCAGAACCACAGGAGTGATCTAATTTTTGGTTTAACCCATTCAATACTTTATTAGAATAAGAAAAGTTGTTCTTAAAAGGGTGAGAGACTTAACCTGTGTGAAGATCCTTCAGTGATTTTTGAAATGATGAGCTATTTGTTACAGAGGAAATCAGAATCATGATACATAAGAAGTTTTTTGGTACTTGAATATAATTGGATTGGGTTTTGTATGCAAGAGGATATGCATCAGGTTATTCGAATGATGTTGTAAGTTAGTCCGCCGTACCTCTGGTATGAATAGCTGTTTAAGCTGAGTAAACAGTAGCAGATACTGTCTAACTTTGTAGGTTAGAATCAAAAGTATATTTGGATAGGGAAGGGAAAATTTGTTAAATTGGGACAGTTTTCAGGCTTTTCTCCGTATTTGTCTAAGAATGAATGAACCTATGTTGCACTTCAATACCTTCTAATACTCACTTCTGAGAACAGTATTAGAGCCAAAAATGAAAGCAAGAGAAGGAATTTGAAGAAAGAAATAATTACCAGCATAGCCAGCATACCAAACTAGAAAAATTTTCCATTGCCCTGATGCCTGTGTGGTCACCATGTTTTATCCAAAGTTTTGATAGTGGGACTTAATAGCTGTGGTACGCAGGCACAGATGCTCAAGGTCTGGGAGCCTGGCATTTCATGACCGTTCCAGAGCCCTGAGGCAGGTAACTGCAAAAACAAGGTCAAAATTTTGGGGTTAGGCAAAAGGCTGGAAAGAAGGCTATCTTTTGGCTTTTTCACAGAAATACCTACTCTGTGAGGGTTTTTTGATTCATGCAACTAAACATTGCTCAGCCGTTAACATGTAAACCTTTCAAAGTGCTGGAATGTTAAAGCATGTCATTGATGATGTAACTTTAAAAGTATTTTTTCTTTATTTTCTTTCTCTAGAGCCCAGTGAAGATAAATCAGATCAGCCTGGATGAAAGTGGAGAACACATGGGTGTTTGCTCAGAAGATGGCAAGGTATAACAAATCTATTTACACATTTGCTGAGGTAACAGGTAGTCCTAGTATTACACTAGGATAATTGTGATAACCTGTGGAGTGTATTCCTGTATTTAGCACCACTACTTTGACCATACATTTTGAGAACTGAGCTCACCTTTGAATACTCAAAATTAAAGTCAAATATATTTTGCACAAATATGCTGTAGGAAAAGTAATTACAAGAATGTCAATAATGTAACTACTATTAAGCTGATTAACAGCTGTGACAGGAGGACATGTCAACTTAATCATTACTGCTATGCCAGTTATACTTCAGTGACTATTCTGCTGTTCCTGCAAGACAGTAGTTTAATGCCTTTCTGCTATAAATCCACAAAATTGGATTTTGTGGGCATGATTTCTGTGGGCTGGTGGTTTTCATTTTCACACACTTTATGAATGTTTCTCTTGAATTATAGAATCTTTTGATAAACAATCATAGTTTATCAGAAGAATAAAGTGTCTTACAACAGCCACATTAAATGAATGTAAAATCAATATATGTACAGTTTCCTAAAAAACTGGCACCTACTTTCTTGACTGAGGACATATATCATTTGTGTAGTGTATAACTAACTATTATCAGTGCTTCTCTGGAATGTTGAGCTGTGACATTTAGTGGTTTTGGTGATTGATTTTCCACTTATAAGAATGTCTTTTTGTTTTTTCAGTCAGTGACAGTATTTTCTAATGTTGGTTTGCAATGATAAAATTCTAATGCACAGAGTGTATTTAAGCTTCTTTTTTAATGTAATGCCCATATACAAATGCAGTGCATTAAAAATAATTTAAATAATTTCTCAATATCCAACTTATTTACTCAGGAGAACATTTCTTACACAGTAGACTTGGGGGAGGAGGAGTGTTGGTAATCCTAATGTTGCATTCAGTAGAAGTTCTTTAAATTAAAATACAGTTGGATTTTGCAGTAGGGAAAATGGGGAAACAACCCCTTTAGACTGTATGCATTTAGGTTTTTTCATTCCAAATAGGTTTTTTCTCCTCAACAGGCAGGCAGCCCAGTTTGTGTATCCAGGCCTTTTATTTCTGAGAAGTATCTTGATGTCAGTATCTTGACACAGTAATTGGGATACTAGTGCCTATCAAAGTGGTTGTAGAATTTTACATCCTGTGTGAAACACAAGAGTCTCCTATTTGTCTAAGCGAGATAAGGCAAGGGTCAGTAATTGTGCAAGCTAATAAAAATGTTGAGCTAGCATTGTTGGTTTAGGTTTTTCTGTGGTGTTGGGGAACAAGCAGTTGCTGTCACTGTAAGGGCTCCTCTGATGTGACTGTAGATTACTGACTCTAAATACCTACGCTGCAGTGAGACTACAAGCCATACACATTTTTTCGTATACTAAGTTAATATTAAATATTCTTATTTAATTTCAGAAATACTGAAAAATCCGTAATACCTACTCTGGTGTGGCTCTATTTAAAAAGACTTCAATACTTTAAATGGTGACTCTGTCTTCATTTAGTGAAATAGCTATTGTGGATCCAGTGTGTGACATTACATACTGTACAAGGCAGTCTAAAATATAGTCCCACAGCCACAGGGATGGAGTATCACAAGTACAGTATTCAGCATATTTGCATTCATAGAGTCTAGGGACATTGATGCTTCACCACATTCTACACTTTTGAAAAACTCATCTGGAGATTTGAAAGATCTGGGTCTTTTAGAAGTTAGACTTTCCACATGATCCAGAAAGGCTCATGTCTGTGAAACAATCCACCCCTAAAACTGAATAAAATACTTGTATGTTGTGCTACTGTATAAGAAAATAGCAGATTCCTGGCCAGATAATGTAGCACTTCTAGGTTCTGGTCATAACGAAAATGTAACTTTACGTTCCTTATAGCCCTTTCCTTACTACAGTGGGAGTGTTGATATTGTAAGAAGTTAAAACACTTGTACAAGTGTCGGCAATTGAAACACGGACCCAATCCCGCAGGGAGACTGAATCGCTTTATTCAAAGAACAGGCTGGTTTCGTACACTTACATGACCTATCACACACTGCCATGTCAGCAGCACACCCTCTGAATGTCTCTGTATTGGGTGACCCGTCTATCAGCTTCCTGCAGGCTCCTCCCTCAGGGTCTGTGCTGCCATGTGCTCCTTTGTGGTGCCATGTGCTTCTGCAGGCACATCTTACAGCCTGCAGCCCAACTCCATCCTATCTCTTCCATATACAAGTAGTTACAAAGTCTTTATTAACTTGATTAAATACATAAAAGTGGTGAAATCCATTTAAAAGAAAAAAAAAACAAACCGGGAAAAGACCCATAAAACAGTTTTCTTAAATCAGTTTTAAACAAAAAAGCAGATGTAATGAAGGGGCCTGGGAATTTTGAGTCAGCTGGATTGATGCAAGTATATTCTACCAATTAATGAAGATTTGTTCTCTTTTGCAATAAGCAGAGTGCGTTTTCACATATCAAAGTGGATTCAATATGATAGAGATGGAAACCATTTGTTTTCTTGAGGAAAGGCCTTATGATGAGAACCTTCTCCTTACATCTGTTCTGCTGTCTGATATATTTTAGTTTACTACTTTTTCTTTTTTTTTCTGACTCTCAAACTAGATTTGGTCTAGCTATATGGACTGGGGGGAGAGCACAGAAGCACAGTACAATTCTCTGACCCTCTTCTTGACAGTCAACATCCACACCTAATGTCAAAACTTGTTGCGTGTATGTCATACCTGTCCAACAAATGCTTTGGGAGCCACTTGCAGCTCTTCTGTACTGCACATTTGGTTCTTTAAAAACCTTCCTCTCTAATGAACTCAGCTGCAGCTGATCACCACTGGCATGGAAAGGAGCAGAAATCATAACCAACACCAGCCCTCTAGTCTAGCTGCTGGGCATTGAAATGTCAGGGTGTAAGAGAATTTTGGTGTTCAGATAAATAGAACAGGAAGCAGACTTGCATCTTCAGAATTGTGGAAATTTTTAGATTAGATTTTTGTGTTAGTTTTGTATGTAGTTAATTGTACACTATCTTGAAAAACCTGGATTTGACTCTGATTTTGCTAAAGCTCTCATGTCATTACATAAGAGCAGTGTAATTGGCAACCTTATTCTGGCTTGTAGCTTTTTTATATGAAGAAATATAAATTGTATTGAAAACCCGTGTGCGTACATGTTTTAGTGTCATCTCTAATGCCTGTAGCAATATTAATGTTAAGAAAATCCATGAAGTATTACATTGATAATTTTTCAAGAAATGTGACTTGTTTTCCTGCCTTTCGATCACTGAAGGTTGGTTATGTCTTCCACAAGTGGAAGCAAAGAATCAGCTAAGTCTGGATTCACTGGAGTGATGGGTTCCGGATATTTAAAATCAGACAGGACTAGCAAAATGTAGTGGAATCGTAAAATCCTTTTTCCAGCTGCCTAAGAGCATCACAAACAGAGTGGGCATGGAAAGTAGAAATAGATAAATCCAATATAGTTTTGTAATAGCAAAAGAATCACTTTCTTTCTGAAGAATATGAGACATTAAGAAGTAATAACTGTTAGATGATGTCCCTAGAGTAAACATGATAACATGTATTTTTTGTGGAGTTGTTTTTTCCTCTTAGCTCACTCCGTTTTGTTTTCATACTCTAAAAGAAATATATTGCCATATTCAGTGATATATTAGGAAAATGTTGAAAATGTTGCTGATTTTGATTAATTACTTTTAATTTCAGAGGGCTGTTTTGTAATTTTTGAGGATTTTACTTTCAGAGAATTTGTGGTATTATGTTTTAACCATGTATTGTCTTTTTTTTTCTTTCTCCTTTCTTTTCTCTGTCCCATTTTCTCTTTCCTCTGTTTCTTATTTTATGTAGGCTGTTGTATTGAATATGAGGTGCCAACTGATGAAAACAAAAACCCAGAAAGTAAAATCCTCTAGACATCAGCCCAAAGGTTTTCTAGGCTTACAGCCAGGTCCAATTCAAATACAGCCCTTTGGCTGGCTTACATAATCACAGCTTTGTGATACATCTCACAGTCTCCAAATATTGATTTTTCTAATCCTTTGGAGCAGTAGCTCAGCCCTACACAGTGCATGCAGAAGTATTTTTAAAGCATGTTGTTAGAGGCAGTATATACGCTAATGAGTAATGGACTGAGCTGACAATGCTGCTTAGGAGATGTATCCAGGAGACAAGCTTGAAAGGGAAATGAGGTGGTTTGAGATGTTTTTAACTTCACTGAGACTGCTGAACTTTGAGCCACTCTAAGGATGTCCTACTTCCTTGCTGATGGCTTAGTTCCTCTTGTAGTTTCCCTGAAGTTTAATATTTTTACTCTGTCTTCTTGACTGCAGGAATTTTGGGGGTTCTTGTCCTCTGAGCTGATCTTTTTTACTGGTATTTACTTTGTGGAAATCATAGTTAGTAAACCAGTTACTAATTCGTGGCCATAAGTCTTCAGCCCCATTTTATTCCAAAGTTCTGCAGGAACTGGGTTGTCAACTGTCTCATCTGAGAGTTAGGAAAGGGAATATTGTGTACTGAATGAAGAGACGTGAGTCCAAAAGAGGGTTGTACTTAAAATAATCATGAGAGGTCTTATTCTGTAGTCATATCATCTAAGTCTAATAATATTTCATAAACACTTGATATCGCTGTACTTGCTCAGAACGAAAGGCAAGGAAATATTTTGAAAATTTGTTAATTCTCTTGACAGTAGAAACTTTTTTTTTTAAATTCAATGTTGACACTTCTTCACATGGATTAATTCTGATAAGTGTTCTGGTTGCCTGTGGTTGCAACTGCATTGCTGACTGTTAAATGTACTGATACCATATATATTACATAAATGAGAAGGGAGGAATCTTCAGAGAAAGACATTTCCAGTTGGAATAAAACAAAATAGCACTGTATGCACTTGGGAGGAGGAGAGGATGCCTAGGAATATATGGAACTTGGATTTCAGGGTGGTTTTCTTTATTGTCACAAATTTCTTTTCTTCTGTAAACCCTGTATTGCTTGGAGGGAAAAAAAATCCTACCATTCTTTCTCAGAAAGGAAGAATTTTTAATTTATTTTCTCCTGTATGTTATTCTGTTGCTCTTACCATAGTTAGGTTGCTATCTGTTAAACAGATTTGATCAGCCTAAAGCAAAAGGAACTTACAGTTTTTACTGTGATTGTAACAAAAAAAAAAAAAGGAGGGAAAAGATTCACAAAAGTACTTTTGTACTGCTGCAAATATTAGAGATATGTCACAGTAGAAAACCAAGCTGTATCAATTAACTCTGAATTGTTAATTGTGTCTTCTTTTCCTTCAGGAAAAAAGATGTCACTGTTAGCATTCAAATTAATCTTCTGGCTGTTAGGTTTTTACTTTCAGTGTTAATTGTTCACTGTAAATTAGGTAAATACTTTCGGTTTTTCAATATACTTTTTCAGGTGCAAGTGTTTGGATTGTATTCAGCAGAAGAGTTTCATGAAACGTTTGACTGTCCTATTAAAGTAAGTGCTTGTTTTAATTTTAGTAATTGTAGTGGTGTTGTCTTTAATAACAGAAAGGTCACATTCAATCTAAATGAGAGAGGAATACCGCTTCCTTACGATGTTATTCAAGTCACTAGAAAATAGTTTTCTATCTCAATATAAAAGCTTTTGATCTGGTTAGGTGGGAAGAAAACCAATCTTGGTTTTGTAAAAAGTATTATTGAGTTTTCAAATACAAAAGGGAAAGTGAAAGAGAAATTGTCCTGTTTCAGGCATTACCCATCTCAACATATTTCTTTGAAGATTTGTGATACAAATTCTGAGGGTTCTGCTGAATGTGAGGTCAATATTTTGCAACCAGTTCGTATGCATTAAACCTGCCTCAAAATAAGGCAGTGGGCAGTGATACTGATGTATCCTATCTGAAGGGAAAGCTTGAGTTTAACTCTGAGAAGTTTGTCTGCCTGGCTGTTGAAAAAAGGACCTCTAGTAAGCGTATGGGAAAATCTAGTACTTTTTACCAAGACACATTTCTTGCAGGAGAGAAGGTGATGTGGGCAAATATTTGCATTTTGCTGCTTGGCTCCTTCCATGTTGCAGCTGCTGTTTAGGGTGGGGGATAAAGGAATGAGATCATTACGTTTTCACACATGCCAGATGTGACTCACTTGCCTCCTAGCACCTTTACTGCTGGTACAGCTGGATCTCCACACTTGACACGTAACACATAAGGCAAAGTGACTGTATAAGATGCTACACAATGTTGTCCTCTGACGGGGCTGAGGTGTGTGTGCCCTTTAGGCAGGCCCCAGACCAGATTTAATTGGGGTAACTCTTGCTCATAGCAGTCCTGTTGTGTTTGGTCCTAATTCTCCTGCCTGCTATACAGAAAAGTAGCTGTTCAACGTAACATGGCCCTCAATGTCACGCTTGTCATACAGCATATAATATGAAGAATTATCTTCTCTTCCAGGAGAAACAAACAAACGTCTGAAACAACTAGGCTTTACTTCAGAGAAAGAACTCAGCTGTAATACTTGATAATTGACAAAGGGTTATCTAGTTTAAAGAGTGATGTGGTACTTCATGTAAACTCTTATTTAAGCCATAATCCTCTCTTTCACCCTTCCCTCACCACCCCCCCCAGATTGTTGCTGTTCATCCTCATTTTGTAAGATCCCACTTCAAGCAATTTGTAACAGGAGGAAAAAAGGTAAGCAGTCATAATTAACTTTGGCTACCTTTAAATAGCCTTTTGAAATAGCTCAGAAGGCTTTGTATGTGACTTTTAACACCTAGAACAAAGACTTCTGGTTTTTTCTTCTCTTTATGCATTGTATTCTAAAGCATTGTTAATTAAAAGTGATTTCAGGGGGAGAGAAAGTACAAGTTTTTATGTTAAAAACATGTTGCAACAAGTTGAGATTCAGAGTAGAAATGCCATTCTGTCTACATAGCCTGAAAAAAAGTCATTTATATTTCTTAGCCCAGATTTTCTCCGTTTTAATTTGTTGAAGTGGGAGCAGAAGTTAGACCTTAATACTGATCTTTTACAAAGCATGTTGATCTTGGGTTACCTATGAGTGATTTTTTGGGGTGGGGTTTTGTTTGGGGTTTTATTTTAAGGAAATAAACCCAAGTATCTTCATCAGCTCTGGTCTGTGGTGAGGGGTTTTGTTAGTTTCTTTTAAATGAACTAAGGGGAGTTCTTGGTATAGTAGAGCTCACCCCATTCTAAGATTTTAAATCTCTAGGTAGTCTTCTATTTGGATCAGTTGGTGTTTTAAATGTGCATTAAGTGTCTTATTAGTGTCAGATACAATTCTGACTTCCAAGTTTCAGCTGTTTCCAGGTCCTACAAGTATCTTATATCACATTGCATGTTTTCAGTCAAAATATGAAAAGTTTTATTTGGAACAGTTTCTTGAATTCATGGAATTTTCTGTTGCCTTCTGTTATGATTTGAGGACGAAAAATCCTCACAGATGCATCAAACCAAATGCCATTGCTCTCTCCTACCAGCATGTAAGAACTACAGACTTCTAGTGCTGACTACATCTTAATTTTCATTAACAGTTCATTATGTTTCAAAGCATAGCTGTGCTTTATTTGTTTAAGTGTTGTGTGCTTGACAGCTTTTTCTGGCTGGTAGAAGTTGGTGTTGTCCTTAAAATAATGCACAGTCAGTGTGTGTCTGTGTCAGCCACCAGTTTGTGAAGCTTTTTAGTGCTGATAAAAGGGGCATTGAAAGAGAGAAGCAAGGAATTAATAGCACAGGGCTCCGTCAGGTGGTAAAAGATCTTGCATTCACCTGATGCCAAACAGAAAAAAACATCAGGGAGTTAACACATTCTCTTTGGTTATCTTTGATTACTTGACAGGTTGTTTTATATTCTATCCTCTGGGGAATGGTATACTCATTCTTAATACATTCATGCTTTCCTGAGGAACTTTCCTCCTCAGAAAAACTTTAATTGACATCTTAACATAAGGTATTTAGCATTGAAACCAACGTCCCTTGACACCTGTAATTTGATTTCATTGGTACACAAAACCAACAAATAAAACCCCTAGCCTTGTGGTAGAAACCTTTCCCCTCCTCTCCTTTCCTCGAAAAGGAGCATATGTACTTTTATAAAAACAACAACAAAATGCTTTTTGAAAATTCAGGAAGCTAAATTCCACCTACTATTATAGCTACCATTTTTTTTTTGCTTTTTCTGAACATTTACACCTCTCCTTAACTATAAAGCCAAAGAGTAGTATGGAGGGAGCAGGCAACAGGGAGCTGAACACAAGAGTGAGGAGAAGCAGGCTGAAGCATACAGCCTCAGGCTGTGGACCTCGCCTCTCTCTGTGTCTGGAGATTGTGCAGTTGGGTGAGCTCCTTCAGGGAGGGGGACAAGTCCTCCTGTGCCTCCTGAGGTCTGTGTACTTTCAGCCTTTGCGTGTATATAGTGACTTCATCCCTGATAGCTGGCGGTGGTGGGAGGCGTGTTGCCTGTTGTCTTCATCCACACCAAAGTAAGGGTAACAGTAAGAGTATCCTCATTTTGGATCAAACTTAAGAGAAAAGCTTTGCTTAAAGCTCTCATGCTATGCTACTTGCCTGAGGTGCATTGAAAAAACATAGTGTGTATCATGGGAACTCTTAATCCAAAGGCTTGCTGGGTCTATCTTTGTTTCTGCTTTCTGGAAATAGTGACATAATGTATATAAGCATTTTTAAATTTTAGTGGGGTTTTTTGTTTGCTTCTCCTTTTTTTTTTTTTAGAAAAATATTCTCCATAACAATATAAAATGTGTAAAAACTACACTTCTCAGTTCAAAGATCCACTGCAGGGCATCCTGGAAATGTTCAAGAGACAGAAGGGGGAAAAAAGCCCTAGCGACATGCTTCAGGGACGCACAGTGCAGGTCTTCAGTTCCCTGCACAGGTGGATGTCTGGAACTTGGGTGAATTGCTGTGTAATACTGGGATTTGCTACGTCTTAGAAGCTCAGCCTGACCTAAAGCTGACTTCAGAGCAGTGCTCCCTGTGGTAACTGGGGTAATCACTGTGAATTGTTGTAAGCTTAACTCTACTGTGCATATGTTTATATGGTTGCTTAACTTTGCTTAAGTAGGCATGTAGAGAAGCTTTTCTCTAAAATGTATCATGACCTAATTAACCTATTTAAATTGTTTGCTTACTAAAGTACTAGTTTTTAAAAGAAAAGAACTTCTATTAAGCTTGAGATAATATCACTGTCTTCTACTTTGGGTTGGAAAAGCTTATTTCACCCCTTTTTTTTAGTGAATGAATGTTATCTGTGCCTAGAAATAAGACAGCTACTGTGGAAATTGACACTATTGCAGTGAAAAGCAATAGGTACCATATTAAAACGAGGTGCTTTTCTATTCCCCTCCTGATCTCTGCAATTAACCACAGCACCATTGTACTGATTTGGCAGATGATGGTTACCCGGAAATAATAATACTGTATATTGTAAATAACAGGGCATTTCTGTCCAAAGTAGACAATACAGTTTCAAAGCAAGGGAAAAGACAAATACTGTATTATTGAAGGCCATAACCTTCTACCTTTCTAAAAGGGTCTAATCTCAAAAAATAACAGGGTAAAAGCCAACTAAATGAAGGTGGTAAGGCTGAAAACAAGGTGTTCTTGATTTAACTGTTAGAGTGCTGGTCTTTCCCAATACATCAACTAAATGAACATTATTGTGAAGTTCAAGTATCCATTATGTCATGAGGGTTAAGAGACAGAACTAACAAAGAAAGAAGACTGAAGATTATTTCAGTTCCAAAGTCAAGGTATCAGCTACTGTGTCTTACGTAACGGTAACTTAGGAGAGCAGGACAAGTTGAGATTTCTCTCTTGGCAGAGACATCATCCCTATTAACGTCAATAACTAGACACAAAGGTTTTTGTAATTAAATTCTTAGGAGAGTGAGTCCTCTGAAGTGATTGAGTCACTCTGCTGAATGTGTGCTAATGAAGGGGTTTTTTGAGGCTTCTCTACCTAGCATGGTAGTGGGGACCCAGCACAAATTAAGCAAATGTATTCTGAAGTATAGGAGTAGAATAGTCCATATCATAAAGGTTTGGATCTCCTCATTTGCCTAGGACATATATTTTGTATAATAAGTATTGATTTGCAAATCCAATCTGAACCATTTTAAAGGCTAGAGAACCAAAATAAAACTGCAGATTCACCCTGTGACCAAGTTAACAGTCTCATCTCTATATATCTATCTGTGTCTATATCTAAATAATATATTCATGGTTTTTTAAATATATATATATATGTGTGTATGTGTATGTATATTTTGGAAATATATGTAAAAACATTTTTAATACTGTCTGTGTTTCTTTTGGTGGTGAAGATACACTATAAGAACTGGTTTTCAAATACAGATGTGTCTGATCATGTTTGTCCCATTTATCCTCCCAGAATTAACATTTAAACATATCAATGTTTGTGTTTAAACATTAGACTCTTTTTTTCTTTGTCTTTTATAGAAGCAGAGAGAACTTAGTGTTACCTGTGGCAAATTTCTCAGTTTAAAAAGAAAAATAAAAACCTATTTCAGTGTCAGAATTCTGTCCTGCACCCATGGTACCTCCGACCTGAGATGCAAAACAAGACAGTCTAAATTCCTTTCCACTCCAGGTGGAGCAACAATATACACAGAGAAAGGATGGTGATTGCAAACAGTGCACAAATGGGAAGAGAAATAACATTCTTGGGGATCTGTGACTGCTGTTAGTGGTAGTGGAATTTGTATATTAAAGTCAAGTCTGCCAAGGAATATCTCAGATTTTTTTTTAATTGTTGCTTTTTAGTGTCAGCAGATGCACTTTGCGTGGTGAGTAAGTAGATGACCTTACCTCTGAACCCTATGACATGTACTTCATAATAACTGAACTACTTTGACAAATTATTAAATTGTCAGGATGCTGTTTGCAGCACAGTCCATTTTTAGAAAGCAGATAGTCAGCTGTTTGGCATTATGTTGGATAGAAGAGTACCAGACAAGAAAGGCAGATTGCTTTGTAAGCTATAAAATGTCAGTCAGTAAATACTCAAATGTCTGATTTAAGTGAAAAAGGAGTAAATACTATGGCAATTTCTGTCCATGCTTTGGATAATTTACCATAAGTGGGAAACAAACTGTAGCAGCAAGTAAACCACAATAATACTGGTCTGTGATGTCCTTGCTGCAATGTATAATGCCCAGCTGCATCCCATATTATTGAGCAGATGAGACTTTGTTATGTAGTATGTCCTGTTTGCTTAAAAAGTATGGGTTTTTTGCTTACATTTCTTCTTTATGGGTATTTGGATATGCATTTCTTCTTTATCACTAAAACAAAAATTCTCCTTGTGCTGTAATAAATTTGGTTTGTGTAAAGTGAATGGATCATAGTCCTATGTGCATGTAATCTATAGTTGTGTGATTTTCAAATCTCTGTGTAGAACCATTTTTTTCATTGCCTGAGGTGGCAAGCAAACAGGATCTAAGTATATGAAATGTGTGCCTCTGCCTGCAAGACTGCAGGATTTGCTTTTCAAGGTGTTAATTCTGTAGCTCTTTGTGAATGGGCAACAGCTGGAATGTGGCAGTTGAGTTATTAAAAGTGAAGCCTAATAAAAGTCCAGTGGCATTTGTTTGTATTAAACATCTCAAAATTTCTAGTTCCTCTGTCCATGAACTACAGCTGTAGCTCCTGTTTCATCTCTCACTGTTGCCATCGCATACCTCCCGATGCTGCTGTCTGCCTCTGCTTCCTTGCTTGATTTCCCTTGACTGCACTTGCTGCCCTCTGCTCTGTTCACACCCCAGCTCCTTAGACAACGTTTCGTAACGAAATCTTGAAAGCTCATCTTCAGCTGAAAGCTTGAGGCTTACATTATTCTCTGCCTTGTTTGAGCTCATCCAGTCCATCGTCTGTTTCAAATAGAAAGTGTAATTTTTTATTGTTGCTATATGATTTCCTAGGGATGAACTATTAAACAGTAAGTCTTTGTGCAGCATGCTGTTCTGTGTTACTCTCTGGTATCTCTTAATCTTGGCTGTGCCTGTAAATACTGGTTTCATGCTGAAAACAATAACTAGCTCTAGTGATCACTCGTAACCATGGAAATAGCATTTTAGGTTTATGTGGTCTTGCCTGCCTGAGGTGAAAGTGGTGACAGGTGCCAAAACACAGGACAAATGCCACAGGTAGGCTCATCTTCACACTTAGACAAAGAACAGGACAAGGAAATAACAGAGACTTTTTTCCTAATTTTTATTTTGTGAAATAAAAACTAATCCAAAAGTTCTGCAGTAAGGAAGGGAAAAGTGGCTCTTTAGTTACAAGTTGAGATCTTAAGCCTTTTTTTCTTCACTTCACTAAAACTTCAAATCTTTACACAGAAGGCGTGTCTTGGTTTGAAAGACAGGTGTCTGCTAAGTGAGGCAGGAGTCTCCCTTGGAATGGAGAATATGACCCCTTCTCTCCAAATTATTATAATTTTGAAATTAAAGGGCTTTCAGGCGCAGATATGGGAAAAGGAATAATAGTTCTTTATTAGTATGTATGACAAGACAAACAAACAACAACAGCAGCAGCAACAAACCAAACCAGAAACCCACTAACAGCCTTCTCTCGGCTGTCGGGCACTTTCCCCTTGGCTGCAGTTACAGCCACAGCCGGCAGGGGCGCTGTTGGCTCCCGGCCGGGCAGGGTGGGTGCGATGATTCCCCCGCGGCTGCAGGGGGCGCTGTGGCGCGGGTCCGGCCGTCTCTCTCCACGTGCACAGTGGCGGGCGCAGCCGGCAGGAAGGGAGGGAAACGGGGCTTCCTTTATGAACCCGCAGGGGCACCCGATCGCGGTGCCTCCTCTGGATGGCGAAAGGAGCTGTAGCAGGAACCTCAGAGTAGCAAGCTGGGAAGGCAGTGATGAGCAGAGTCCCGGAGTGGTAGGTGAGATGTATCAAACACTGCACAGCTGTGGCAGGAGCTGCAGGGTGTCCCGGCAGGCAGGGGGTGCGTGGCTACAGTGTAGCAAAAAACCCAGAGCAGTGGCAGAGAAAGGCCGGGGGCGGGGCAGCGGCTGCCCGACTCCCGAACATGGCAGAAAGAGACTCCCTCGGAGGGGGAGGGGGCTTTGGGGTGCCAGGGTTTCCCCTGAGGCACCGGAGCAGATGGTGAAGGGTCCTTTGTTTGGTGAGGTAGGGTGTCGATAGGGTCCCAGTTCAGTGGCTGCTCTCACGAGCAAAGGCTCACCCACGGCAGAAGAAGCGAGACCGGGCTGGGCTCCGGCAGCGGCAGCGAATTCCCTCCCACAAGCAGCAGCTGTCACCGTCCGAAGCCGAGAGAGCAAGAAGACTAATAGCTGTTCCAGCCGCCCTTTTCCCAGCCCAGTTCTAGGGGTATCTCTGCCCCTCCGAGAGAAACCCTCAGATAAGAGAAGAGGGCAGCCAGATGCCCTCCTCCCCTGAGCTTGGCAACTTCTTTTGTCTCTCTTAAGTACCCAGTCGTTATTGTTCCTTAGCAACAAAAATGGGGGGAAATTCCTTAAGAGAAAGAAAAACAAGAGGAAAAACCCTAACCTCCAACAAGGCTCTGTGTTGAGACAAAATAGTGATGCTGGGCATCAGTAAAAGTGTGTTTCCTTTGAAATTTCTGTGAGAACAGACGTATTTTATTTCAGTATATTGAAACTAGTAATTGGTAGTGAGAATAAATTAAATTGAATTCACCACGTTGATACTACCAAAGCTGCAATCATTCACCTCCTTGTTCAGAGGATTGGGAATTCCTGTACATAGTTTAAGACCAGGATTACATGTAATTAGTGTTAATGCTAATTGCATGACAGGCTGCATTAAATCCAAGCACTCATCTATTCTCTTCAGCAGATGCACTCTAAAATAGAGTTGTGAGCTCTTTTTGGTGTAAGTTAATCTCCTGTTAGTGAAAGATATGAAGAGATGCATTCACTAATCCGAAAGAAATATATCCACTTACTTTTAAAACCAAAAAGTGTCCTGCACCATGCTCTTGTCTCATACATTTCAGTGTGTCGTTTTTCTTAATGATCTGATGGACAATCATAAGCAGTTAAGAAGACTCGCAAAATAATTAGTGAGCTAACAGAAGATTGCAATGTACTACGAAGCAGTGTGGGTGGGGACCTTGAAGTTAAAGGTTATTTTATTTTAGCTGTATTATCAAATTGCAGTGCGTGCAAGATACACTGGGAGACTGTGCTAAGCACTACTGTATTGTATGTAACAAAGGACTAGAAAGTTTTACGAGAGCAAATGAAAAACGGGGAAAACAAGCTCTTGCAGAGAAGGCAAGAAAGTGGGATTTTGGCTGCTGTTGAAATATAAGTACTGTGAATGCTGACTACCATAATATAGGATTTATGGCAAATAAAGTCCTAAAATATTTTTCCACTACCAAAAAGAGAGGGAGGTGGTAGGAAGAACTGCTCCAGAAACTGTGGGTTTCTTCTTACATGTCTTTATTTGAAATTTTAAATTACTTTCTGGTATAATAAACGTTTCAATGTGGAGACAGAGTAAGACTAAGAAAGAAATTAGTCTGCTTATTTTGAGAGAGATGCCTTCAGTAGACAACAGTTCCAAAACACATGGGAAAGTTCTGGGTTCACAAATTCAATTTCCAGGTGTCATTGCTCTAAGAAATAATAAATAAATCACAGTATGTATATCAATAGCGCACAGGTAATTGCATTGAAAATAAATTAGTTAAGTATGTTTTGAGATTATGTATTATTTTTTTGAAGCCACAGTGTGGAGTGGCCTTTGGCCTCAGTGTTGGACCTATTTCAGTTGCTGATCTGAAACAGAGAATTGAGGGTGTTCTGCAGTGATTCAGATTCACTTTCCATCCTTATTACAGGTGATACCAGCCTGTTGTCTTCTACTGCCTTCGTCTGAAAATTTATTTGTGTTCTTAGAGTTGAGCAGAGACTGAAGGATTTTTCAAATTATCTTCTCTCTTCACCAGTTCTTTCTCAGATCACTTACTTTTCCTTGCAGTTTGTTACTCAGTCATGAAAAAGCATGATGTTCACAAACCATGAATAACAAAAAAAGATGCAAAGTGTCATACCAAGTTTGCTCTGGATCTTGAGTATAATAAATTAAATCATGATGCAGTCACAAGCAGAAAAAATTCCAACTACAATTAATATAATTGACATCAGCCAGGTTTAAGCTTTCACATCACCCACACCAGTTTTTGCAGCTTCATCCAGTAATTCACAGTGCAAATACCATGTGGTTCGCTGCTGTCTTTATTGGATGGTATTGGAAGAAGCACCCAAGCAGCAGTTCTTCTTCTGTCCGGCTTCTCCTTAGGGGTTAGTAAACCAGGAAAAAAGTAATTTTTAAATCTAGATCAGCACAGCACTTAGTTTTTAATGAAGCCTTTAGCATCTGAGTGTAGATTATTCGTTTGGGCTGAGGGCTGCTCCTGTGCTTTACATCTACCTGCCAGTCTTCTAATGGAAATCCCTCTATATAGCACTGCCTTTTGAGAATAGATGTTACCCTGGTTTTAGCAGCTTGCCTTGGTAGCTGTAAAATAATGTGTTCTGTGAGAGTTACTCAGTAGCCTTTTCTTATGTGGGAAAAAAAAATCTATGCTGTCTAAAAGGTGGGCCTTCATGTGACCTATGTAAAGGATGCAAAATCATTTTGCTTGAATCAAAAGTTTGATGTCTGCAGCACACTTCAAAAACTTCTCAATAGACTACCCTACTGGGTGCTTGCTTTAAACTCTTGGGGAAAATACTTGTCTTCTGGTGCCATCTGCTGGCTTTAGGAGAGAGAGGCAGTTTGATAATTGCCGTTTAAATCTCGTATTTTGCTAAAATATTTTATTTTTAACAGCTAGTGTCCTAACATTTGATGTATTTATCCAAACACAAGTGGTGGGAAACCATATATAAAAAAGTGCATACAGCTGGATCTTAGATAGGAAATATTAGCAGCAAGAGTACTCCATTTGGGTTTTAGCATGGCAGAAATCCTTGCAGGCAGCTATTTCACACCTTCCAGTGAAGTGTGAGCTCGGGTCCAGGTTGTGCATATGTTCATATGTGGGTATACTCATGCAAAAGTTAGCAGAACTGGTACCTTAGAGTGTGATCTCTGTAGATGCTTCAGCTTCTTACTTAGGTATCCCTCCAAGTGCTGCACTTTGCATCTCTCAAAGTGATTCCATGTAATCCTATTGAATAACTTTCTGAGACATAAAGAATCAGAATACTCTGATTTGGAAGGGACCCACAAGGACCATCAAGTCCAGTTCTTAAGTGAGTGGTCCATAAATGGATCGAACTTGCAACCTTGGTATTATTAGCACCATGCTCCAACCAACCAGTATGGACTGTCTTTCTGTGCAGACTTTCTGCACGTAGTTGGGTTTTTCTTTGCTGCTGAAAGGCATCTTATAACAACTCTTACACATTTAGATATTCTGAAATACCTTCCTTAGTTGCAGAACCTGGGATTACCAATCACACAAGTTTTACAATCAGCAGCACTTGTGGTACAGTGCAGTTTACAGATGTGGGACTAAAACACAGCATCTCTAGACCCCTTGTAAGGCTGTGTAGTTCTACATGGAGCCAAGAAAAAGGTCATAGGCTTGAGTATCTTTGATAATTTTCTTTGACTACCTGGTTTTTTTGGAGGTAAGGAGCCTATAATGAGATCGGTGGATCTCGAGATCAGTGAGGTGACCTGGTTTCTTTACCAATTTCCTGCTGTAGGCTTAGGTTCTGAAATACCTTCATTTCTTTATCTTTAAAAAGTAAATAATGATACTTACTATTTTTTGGAGAAACTTGATGGAAGGCCTTCCTCTTAATATTATTAAAATTTAACTGGAATTCTGTAATATACAAGATGCTCAATGTACATATGCTATATCAGAATGTCTGATTGTATTTGCTTTTGTTTTGTGATAGGTGTGTATTTTTCATTGCCCTTAAATCCAAACAGAGTATGGGATAATGAAGAAAAAATAACTCCCATGTTTGCATACAGCACTGTGTCGCAGAAACACTTATTGTTGCACTTCTTCGTAGTTGCTGTTATATGAAAGAGGCTGGATGAATAGATGGAAGCCTTCAGTTTTACATGAAGGGGAAGGAAATATAAGAAATGTGAAATGGAGAGGACACTTAATTGCTTGGGCTAATAATATGGTAAGTATTTTTCACCTCCATTACATGAACAAAAATATCTCTGTGTTGCACTGATTATTGCAATTTTTCAATGCTAATTGCCAAAATACTCAATTGAAAAACTGTACATTTGCAGAATTGGGTATAAAAGACATTGAGGGATAGTGGTTTATGTCATTTCTTTGTAGAAATTTCTTCCATTGTTTCCTGCTGGTTAGTCAGACTTCTCCAATATGATTGCCATTTCTGAAGAAATTAGGAAGGTAAATCTTCATACCATTGTGGTGGTCACTACTGTACACTCTTGTTAATTAGAATTTTGATTAGTGCAATTTATTGAAGCAAACCAAGGAAGGAATGCTGATGTAGTTCTTCTCTATATAAACAGTAAAACATCTCCACTCCCTGCCACCACCTGAAAAAAAAATTGTCTGGATTTTGTAATTTGTACTGAAATGACATTGTCATATGCACTTTCAATGTTGCAGATTGTAAAAAAATATAGTAATAATTTTGTTAGGCCACTAGAAAAAGTTAGACTTAGAAAAAAATAGACCCCTTTTGTTCTGAGAGTAATTTTATAGGAAACCATTGCATTCATTTAGAGTGTTGCATTTCACCTATCACTGTATATCTAATTGATGGGTCAAGCTCTATGTTTTGAAGCTCAGCAGTGAGGGATATGTTTTTAAGTGTGTATCGTCTAAATTCCAAAGTATTTTTTAAAATACGGTGAAAGTATTTCTGAAACACTGGCTTTTTGTCTTCTATTGTTTTTCCATCCTAAAGGGAAGCATTTTTTAAAATATTTTAAAGCCATTGTTCTTTTTTATCTTTCAAAACCAGTTTGATATGAAATTGTTCGAGGTGGACCTTTGTTTATTTGCTTCCCTTTAATAACTCTGTTAGCATGGAAACTTCATGGAGGGCTTGATTGACATAACATTAGGTTTTTTGAAGGTTTTGTTCTTTTCAGAACCATACAATTAAAATACATATTCTAGGTATCTGCTGGGGATGGATAGGATAGAGCTATCCCTAGAGGTGATGTGCCACATCAGAACACAGAATACTAATAAAACATTGAGAGCCATCTGTCAGAGACAAAAAGCCATGGTCAGGGCCTATCTTTCAAAGAAAAATGAAATGACACTTGCCCTCCAAAAGATTAATATATTTGCTTATTGCCCTTTCCCTTCCTCTTTAACTTTTTAAACTCCGTTCTCTAGCAAGGTTTTGTGTTATGCTTTTTTTTTTTCAAAATCAGAGAAAGTCTTTATAGCCTTGCTTCTAGGTGTGTGCATGGCTACCTAGTTTTTATGTTTTGGCAAGGTCTAATTCTGCTTTTCAGATGTGCAGGTAGCCCATATTTGCTGCTATGCCCTCTTCTCCTTCCTCCATGGCTCATAGTGCAAGTTTTACAAACTGAGACATCTGAGGACCAAATCCTTAGAGTCATTTGGCTGCTGGACTCCCATTTGGACAGGTTTTACCTCCTTCGTGATAGGAAGTTGACTGTGGAAGTCCTTTCAGTTCATGACACAAATGGCATACCTGTTAGAGGAGAAGCCACTGCTCAAGCATTCTCACACCGTTCAAGGAGTCACATACACACCACCCCAGACTTTAACTGGACTGGAGGACTGGACTGGAGTCCTTTTACAGTGGGCAGCTCCAAAGAGCAACAGGTGCCCCTTTTGACTCCTTGCTCACTTCTTGTGGACCTGCTCACGGGCAGAGCATGGGAAATTACATAGCAACAACTAAAACATCAGTGAGTCATCAACATTATTCTTACAGTAAATCCATAACTCAGCACTGTGCCAGCTACTGAGAAGAAAATTAATTAATAATTAATTACCAGCCAAAAGCACATCTAGGTGTAAGTTCACAGCTTACAGCCTAAAACTTCAAAAAAAATCCGGCTACTCATGCTAAACAAAGTAAACCTGAGCAAACAGCATGCTATATCACACAATATTATAACTCTAAATAACTTACTCTTATGTACAAATTATTATATTAAACAACTGTTTCTCAACACTTATAACCAAAGAGGATCCTACACTGTTGGTTTGAAAGCCACTTTAAACATGAGCCGGTCTATCCCATATAAGATTTGCTGCCATGTAGAAAAACAGAAGGTGTGATATGGGTCACTGAAAATCATCCTTGAAGACAAAGTACTAAGATTTATAAAAAGCAACTTTACTAAAATGCAATTCAAGCAAGATTAAAAATTTTATCAGATGAGCTTAGAAAACACAAAGCATAAGATCCTTGTTTATGTTACCTAGAGATCTGGGCTCTGTACATTGCAGGTGCTGTGTGTAAGTTGTTGTTTGTTTGTTTGTTTGTTTTTGAAACCTTGATGTCTGCTAGCTGATGAGGTGCCAGTAGAAGTGTGTTCCATGCTCACAGTTCTTCAGTGACAAGGATCACTGAAAAAAAAAAGCCTTTCACACACGCTCATACCACTTACTGTTCCTTGTGATTAAAAAAAAAAATAAAGGGAAAACTTGACTTAGACCATGACCCCAATAACTTTTAAACAGTTGTATCTGTGTATTTGTACAGCTGGGGACGTAGAAACTCACAATGTGGGGAACAGAAATAGGCAGGGGAATCTTCGAAATCACTTTTGCCACTAGGAAAATCCTAACATGGCATGGCATCATGGATGCTGACCTTTCAAGGTCTTTTCCATCCCCTTTTCTGTGATTTAGAGACTCACTCTCTAAGCTCTGTAAGCAGAAAAGAAATCCCTACTAAAATACTTTATTTTAGAGACTTTTGTTTTAAATTACCAGGAACAAGTCATTACTTAACATGAAATTAATCTCCATTTTGCTATTGGAAAGGTTATAGCTTACCTTGTCTAAATGACATGAAAAAATCTAATTATCGGTTCTTTTTTTCCCCTGTCTCTCAAATGACTTTAATCTTCCTGTTTTTTTTAATTTTTGTTCTGTTAGTTTAGGAGATTTCCTGAGGAGGGAGTAAAAAATACACAGTATACAAAAGCAAGCATTGTTTAAATATGCTTTCTTTTTTGTTTTAATGCAAGAGTTGAAATGCATATCTTGAGATTGAATCCATTTATCTTAATGAGCTGTTGCTTTTCTTTTTCCAAGGTGGAAATTTCTGTGTCTCTGCAGGGGCTGTTGTGAAAAAGCTGGGGTTCTTTTTATTTCTCCGAGAGTCGCCCCAGCACAATAAGCCAAACTGGTTCATGACTGGAATTGTGACTCTGTCACTCATTCACTTATTATGTCCTTTTGTTTGGCATGTGAATTTAAAATGTCTTCAGTTACTCTGATCCCTTTACTCCTTTTGTCACCTCCTGGGTTAGATGGGTTTTTGTGTCAACAGTTTTTTCTGTTGGCACACTCAGCCCTGCTCTGAAATTTATGCCATAAACTGCTCTGACCGCCTTAGTGTACAAAATGGTGATCAGGAGTTTGTCATACTGAATAAAGTTCTCTTGTTCTTAAACTTTCAGGGCGTGAAGATACTTGACATGATCTCCAAGCAAAGAATTACCAATGTGCCTCGAGATGACATAAGCCTGCGCCCAGATATGTATCCCTGCAGCCTTTGCTGGAAGGATAATTTAACGCTGATTATTGGCTGGGGAAATTCAGTAAAGGTGCAATTACCTATCTTTGTAATAAATGCTTCCTCTTATCACAGACATACAGAGGATTGTTTCTTAAAAGTAAAGGCAATCGAAAAAAATAGAATTTGGTTTGACTAGTGTTCAGAACTCTTGCTGTCTTAGAAATGTCATTGGACTGACCCTCATGAGGAGGAGGAGTGATAGGCACCCAGCAGTCAGACAGATCTCTGAGAGCATGCAGTGAATGTAATCCTCAGGGACATTTCACTCCTGTGTGCCTTGGAGAGATTTTGTCTTTTGAAAGCTTTTAGTGTGCTGTTGAATTCATTTCTTTTGATTAGCATTAAGGAAGAACAACTTACCATGAGGTATTTTTGGAGGGGATTGCTTTGGGGGCTGAGGAGGTTGCAGCTGCTAAAACAGCCACATGATTTTGGTCAACCATGGGGAAGAAGAAACGGGTGGGTGGGAGGACAGACTGCTTAGGGTTTTGTTATCTTTCAGCAGGAAACTGGCAGTTCAAACTTGTGTGGTGCAGACTGATTATGATTTGCTCAGGCCAGCACCTGACATGAGTTTGTTACAAGCCTGTTAGCTGTTTTCTAATAACAGACTGCTGCATCACTGCACAGTGGGAAATTAAAAGTGCCTGATAGGAATAGATGGAAAGGGAGGATAAAGTTAGGTAGGTGATGCATAAAAAGCTTTTGGAGCATTAAGCTTAGAGTTTTATAAATGAGGAGGTTTGTCCTAAGTCTGGCATGTGTCTTCCCCCTTCTGTTTGCGTGTGCTACACAACATTTGGTTATTTGCATTTCTTTACATGTACATACTCCCCTCCTATATCCGGGAGTAGCAATAGTAAACTTACTGAGTAAGAATCCGGTACCTTGAAAGGTAATGAGACACAAAGTGTGAGAAGACACTGAAACCAAATTCATATATAAATGCTTCTATGAAGAAACCATAGTGGGCAGGTATTTTCACATTTCTCTTATGTGGTCGTCTTCTCTCCCAGCATATTTATAAGGCTGTGAACTAAAGCCACAACTTTTCTGTGTGGTTTTCTTTAGTGATGCATCATTACTGTTTCACAACTTGTGTTTTTCAAAATAAAGAAATCGATGTCCAAGAATTCCCAGAAATTTCTTTTCTTACTAAGGCGAAGTATCATTTTAGGAGTTACAGTTTCTTCATTGTAACGATTCAAATCTCTGTTTCCTAGATTTGTTCAGTAAAAGAACGGCATGCCAGTGAAATGCGTGACCTTCCAAACCGCTATGTGGAAATAGGTATGGTTGTGTGAATGCACTCCTTTTCAAAAGGCTTTAAATGTCTGGTTTTACATTCTAGCCAGAACAAAACTGTTACACTTTGGAGATGACATGTACTTGTAATATATATGTCTCCTCATTTTTAGTTGCTGAGGTTGTCATAATGCCCTCTTGCATAGGTGTGAGGGTTTTTATATAGAGAGCCTTAAGTTCTGTGATCATCTAAAATCAGAGATACTTCTGTGAACAGTGGATGCCTTAACTTTCCCTTCATACAGATTCCTTTAGAGAACTTGGGTTTTCATCTTGGTTAAATGATTGATGGTCAATGCAGTAGTAAAGAGAAAATAGATACTACTTTATTTGATTATATGTTGTTTGACTGCACTACTTATAACATTTTTCTCTTTTTTTTTTCCCCTTAAAATCTCTGGTATAGTGCTAGGAAATTGATTTTATTTATTTTTGTTTCCTTTCTTGGCTTCTGAATTTTATATTTTCGTTTGCTTTCTTATTTTTCTAGCTCATCTGATGTGAATAAATTTTTATTATTGGTAATTATTGGGAAAGCTCATGACAAAATGTGTGTATTAAGTAAAATGGAATTCAAAGAAAATTTGGAAGGGAAGTGGGGGTGTGAACAAAAAGTCACAACTGTCCCCAGAAGCATCGGCTGGGGAAAGGAAGTATCTAGGAACAGATAGTGCCGGGAAGATAAACAGGCCCTCTGACTCTGCAGACCAGAGTGGGCAACAGTTTGTAAGCTTTGGTGCTCCCTTGACTGTAATAGCATGAGATTGTAGATAGGGTGTTCAAGCGAGATCCTGAATCATGTCAGTTTGGAATGGTGCATGGCATAGGTGTATGTATGCTCTGGTTTCTGATTACAGGAAAGGACTGTTCTAAAATAGCTCCTAAAAATCAGCTAGGAGACTTGTTAAACTCTGCAGGGACTCTGGATGCTGAGAGATTGGTGGTGTGCCTGAAAATAACTAAATGGGTTTGGTCACATACTGACAAGTGAACAGGGGCAACTTCTATTTCAGCTATAATGTGTTTATATGGATGGTGCTAGTCTTACGTGATTGTATATTGGAACTTGATTAAAAAAACATAAAAAGCTGTCATCAGGCTATTTGGGTGCAGACATGAAGGATAAAGATTTTTGTGGAAGTTACTTTTTCATCTTAAAATTTCTGGCCTGCAGTTTTCTCAGTATTCTAGAGGACTGGTATTTTATCTCACTTAGCCTGCTAATGATGTGCTTGAGATTTTATTTTCTGGTTTCAGGTCAAAGCACTGAAATTGCACTGCCAAATGCTCTCCACAGCACTCATTAAAACTTGGGAGGATTGGGCGGGAAAAGAGAGAGACATTGTTTGTTCAAGACTCCGTAAAAATTAAAACAGTCTTTCATATATACACATAGAAGGTCTTGACAGCAGTATGTCATGCCATAACATCTATTTCAATTTTATTTCAACTTTACTTTTCAAAGGCATAGCTGGAAGGTCTGATTTTATATCAGACCTGCAACCGGTATAGTTTTCTTGCAAGACCACTAATATCCAAAGTGGATGGTTAAGTTGATATACTTGCATAAAGTAAAGAATTTGTACAAGGCAAGGGTATCATCCTTCAATGCAAGGATAACTGAGTGTCCTTCAGATGTTTTGACTTACAAGATCTTGTCAACAGACTTACGAAAAATGAAACCCTTAACACAGTGTTACTTTTTTCATGTTTAGTGGTGTGGGGTTTTTTGATATTTTTCTCCCTGCTTTTACAATTTTTCACCTAGAAAGAAAATCAGAAGTGGAGCAGGAAACTTTGTGGTTGCTTCTCTGGTCATCATGGTAATACATATGGAGTCTATGATCAAACAGTGTTTTCTCACGTGTCAGCAGTTTCAGTTTATACTGTTTTAGAGCCATTCTGAGGGCCTCTAAGTTCCATGGTAGTATCATAGATGGCTGTGATGGCATTAGTAGATAATAAATGTTTCTTCAGTACTTTGCAGTCCAGTGAATAAGGAAACAGTATTTCCTGCGTTGCAACTTAGGTGCATAGGATCCTGTTTAACAAAGTACCTCCTCATCTTCTGTTTCTGTCTCAAGAACTAGCTATACTTACTCTAAGGTGGGAAATAATTTCAGTATCTATTGTTGCCGTGATTTTCACAGTTCTTCAATGTTTTTAATTCTGTAGATAGAGTTCTCACGCACTTTCTGTAAACATAAGCCATGTTATGCTAACTGTGCCTGGATGTTTTCATTCTTTCTCCTAAGGCAGAGAAGTTTGATGGATTTTTCCTTTACCCTATGTGGTTGAGGGGTGGTAATTTCACTCTCCAATCCATGAGGTTTTCTAAAAGTGTATAAAATAAAGAAGTGGGCCATCTGGCCCGGGCTTTGGCTCATTTTCTCTTTGACCTGATACTGGCCTCTGTGTGTTCCTTTGTGTCCGCGTGCGACAATCTACTGTGATGCTAACCAGACACTCTGAAATGTGCAAAAGTTACACCACAGAACTGTTCTAGCTTAACTGTTTTATCTTAAAGAAGATAATGCTGTGATTACCTGTAAGAGAAAATAGATGAATTATGCAGGTCATGCACTGAGATCCATGTGGCATTGCTAATTTTATTTACATCTTTCAGTATATTAGTGGTGCTTTTCTTCAGTAATCTTGCTATTGTTTCTGCTACAGTTCATTGCCTCTGTGAGTCTTCTTTCAGTGTCAAAGATAAACTCCAGTGAGTGTTTCTATTTAGGTTTAAACGTATGTTAGCTGAGCAGATCCTATCAGTTTAGCTCTCTCAGCTACTGCTGTGAAGTAGTGTATTGATTAGAAAGTATTGGTATTGAATTACAGGCTTAACGTGGACTAAATGCCATTGTGATCCTTCTTAAAGAGTGCTTGACCTCTATGCTCACTCGTGAAGCATGTACAAAAGCTGTAATGCTGCACAGCTTCTGGTCTGAACAGGGAACCAACCCTTCCTCAACTGGAACCCATGAGAAGACTGGTTGCTAAATAACTAATTATACTTTTCAATTAATATAATGCCTTTTCAAAGGAAAATAGGTCATCTAGTCTTTTTGCCCTTGTCAGGATTTTACATACTTTTATGGAGAAGTACTTTATTATCTGCCTCAGTTACTCAGGCAGATAATGATAGCAGAAAATAGAGATTAACACTGGAAGTATGTAAAAGTCTTCAAGTTGATCAGAGAATTTCTATTCAATTTATTTTTGCCCAGATTTTATCTGAGGAATCTCAGCTTAATTCCAGGTACCAGCCAGGCAGCAATGTCTCTTGAATACTTGTCTCCCTTTGCGTTCTACCAAATTTCCCACAAAGCAGATTTCTGGTTTTAAAATTACATGTTTTAAGGCTATGCTTGTAACAACACATCTATATGTTTTATCAATGAATACCTTCACACCTGCATGGCAAGTGGGCATCATGCCCTGAGATTGCACTTTTCAGTCTGAAAACATGGGAATATTTATTTTCTTGTTCATAAAGTCAGATTATTGGGATCTAATGTACCAACATATGTCTCTTTATATAGACAGAATGTAAAGCTTAATTGATGAATGTGATGATCAGGAAATTTACTTCATAAGGTGATTTATGCAAGCATTTCGTTGGAGCAAGTCTACTACACTCTGAGAAGCCAAAATAATTAAGAAAAAACCCAAACCTAGTTATATAGTTGATTCCACTTAGACTTTTGTTCATCTGTTTTGCCACAAACCAAACCTATCATTTATAAATTTCTTCATAAAATGAGTCAAAATTCTTCAAGATTTTGACTTCTTTTTCAACAAACCTCAGAATTTCTAGGTCACAAAGTTCTTCAAGCCTGAATATTTTCCCTGTTGGTTATCAAAATTTTCTCAGTTCAGTGGAAAAAATGAGTTTTTCAGAAAATCAGCTTTGAGCTTAAGTGATACTTATTTGGGATCATCTCTTGTCCTCTAGTTGGAACTGAATTCACATACTGCTGGAAAAGAAAAAGTTATATTTCATATCAAGTGAAACTCCATGCATAAGATAATAGCTAATCAAAGCATGCCATTTTGTATTGTTTTGGTTTGCATTAATTACTTAGCACACTAAAAACATCTGCAAAATTTATATTCATTGTTAGAGGCCACAGTGCAGCATATCCTTAAGTGTTCTCAAGATGGTATCTCCACCACCAGTGCTTCTAGTTGAAACATTGTGCCCATTGAAATTAAAGGTAAAACTCTCTGACTGTAACCAAAATTTTACTCTCTAAAATCTGCCATGGTGAAGCCGGGGCTGCTTTTAGAGATTTGACTAAACAAAATAGACTCCTTTTAGTTTCAGTGTGTTGCATTATGTGTGGATCTTCAAATCCCCGAGAACATGGCTTTATACAGTTTAGGTAAATAATGTACAATCTGTTGTTTCATTTCTGTAGTTTGGTATTTTATACATTTCATTTAATGAGCATCAAAAAAGATTTACAGGTTTCTTTATTTTGCTTCCTGGTAATTTGTTTGACAGCTGTACATAGATGCTGAACATGGAGTAGATCCACTGTCAGCATATCTTCTATCTTCTCTTATGACAGGCATAAACATGTATGACACATGGCCATACCTCAGTCATTTCCATTTACTTCAATACTACATTTGTTTTAATTATTTTGGATCCTTTTCAAATTAACAGCATTTCTGCAGTGCCTTTAAGTTGGATTTTTTTCCTCCTTGATCACAACACAGTGTCCTGAGAGTAAGTCAAATTAACCTATTATTGTTCTGTGCAGCTATAACTTCCATCTTCTTTTTTTGGTAAGGCTTTTTTGATTAGCAGCATCAAAGGTTTTTATCAGGTCAAGAAGCGCTGTCTATGCGAGTTTTTCTTTGTTCAAGGCTGTAGCAGCAGAGCTAGAGCATTGTGTTTCAACAACGCCTCTTGAGAAGGATGAGCTGAGAGAAAGCTGAAAGTGAAACCAAGGAAACTAAACTCTATTCAAAAATAAAACTTGAAGTGGTGATTTTTATTTATTTGTTTATTTTTGTTTCACAGATCAATACTTCTGCTTGATCTTGAATACACCATTACATTGGGCATTGCAAGCATTTTCACTGGCAAAGGGACTAAAATTCTAGTATAAGACAAAGAAACACAGATGGATTTTAATGCCATCTCTATAATCATTATGAGTGATTAATGATAATTCACCGTGCTGTTTTCCTCTTCAAATACAAACCACAGTATTTTACATGCCTTTGAGAGCCTTCTCTTGGCCCTCCTATAAAGCTGAATTTAAAGTTTCTTTGATAGTATTATTGGTTTCACTTTGTTTTTTCTTTTCCATGTTTTTCCTCCTGCCTTCCGTATTATTTTAAAATGCGAAATACTAAATTGTAAACTGAGAATAAGATGTTTAGTTGTTTTTGAACTGGTTTGTTTAAAATCATCACTGAGAGCAACATGTGACACAGTCAAAGTAATGTCATCAGTCTTATAGGCTAGAACAAGATAATTATGTACATGGTTACAAATGTGAACCTATTCTCTGTGAATGGATTGAGTGCTCTACCCTTGTGTTGTAGTGCAGTCCCTCAGTGATGCCAAAGTGTCAAGAGTCATTAAAAGAAAGACAGGACTTGCTTATTCACTGGGAGACAGGTGTCAAACATGTACTCTGTTTAATTGTATTTTTTCTCCCTTTGTGGAAGGACAATTATTTCTCCTGTTCCTTCTTATTATCCTAGCTAAAGAAAATTAGCTTTCGTTATGCTGCATTTTCTGTTTGCCTTGCTAAAATAATTAGTAACTTGTAGTAAATATATATATATTACTAATGTAATATGCTAAACAGTAAGGAAGGATGTTTTTTCCTACTTATGCTTAGATTGTCCTAAAACCATGTTTTGGAAAAAAATAATGAAGTATCTGACGCTTTTTTAAAAGCTTATGGTTACAAGACTTTCTAATGTAAACACTTGGATGATTCCTGTTTTGGGCCCCATTAGAGAGGAGCTCTCAAAAAAGGGTGCATTTTAAATCCAGCAGAAGAAAAATAGATAAATAAATGTTTCTGTGACAGAGGTCTCATTTACTAAGTCTTTTTGTGAATACAGTTCAGCACTCTGTTTTTCTTTCTCTTTCTTGAATAATTCTCATGTAACTGTCTCGATTTCAAGACCAATTTTAGAAAATTATGTTTTCAGTTTTATGACCAAGAAAAGATACTATGAAGTGTGTTTTCTTTGTAATGAGTGTATCTGTAAATTATTCTGTGATGTTTAAAGTGATGATCAGTAAATAGTGATCTTTGTGTTTTCATATATCGTACCAATAGATGTAGCAGGTGTGATTCTTTTATGGCCACATGAACTTGCTATGAATATGCAAACCAATGAAGTTGTACTAGTTACTGCCTGTTTTATTGAGTTTGACCTTGGTTTTGCTTCCTTTTTCAATATGATTACTGAAAATCAGACTGAACCTTCATTTCAAATGTTTCATCTCTAGCATATCCTGGAGCACAAATATTTCTTTTTGCAAGCTTTAATGTAATTTAATCTGTTAAATGTAGATTTTCATCTGATTCAACTGGGAAATCTGTGGGTTTGTTACATGTATTGAGTCTTCAATTCCTGGAAGTGCTGCTGTATGCTGTTAATTGTCACTGAAAATTACTGAGTTTTTCTTAGTAGTAGTTCATACACATTCATGCTTTTAAGTCTGTTTTTCTTTCCTGTATTTCAGTTTTCCAATTTGATACTGAATTCTACATCAGTGGACTTGCACCTATCTGTGACCAGCTTGTTATACTTTCATATGTAAAGGAGATCTCCGAAAAAACGGTAGTTTTTTTATCTCTCAGTTTCTTCACAACGTTAATTTGGCCTGTGAGTTGGGCCTTAAACTAGTCATGCAAATATGATTATCTGAGAAAAAATTTGTAGTCTGCTGGTAGTGAACAGTGCTTGAAATGTCTCTGATCTATAAAACAAGGTCAGTGGAGGTGATGTTGAAGACTAATGTGCTTACCTTTCAGAAATCATGTTTGGGTTCCTTTTTTTCTTGCAGAACACAGAGAAGGTCTCTAGCTAGCCCTTCTTGCTTCTTTTTCCTTCCTTTCTTCCCCCCTCCCCCCTTTTTCTCACTTTTCTCTCTTTCTTCCTGATGTTTCTGCACCAGAAGAAACGAAGAATTTTGTTTAGCTATAAGAGGAGCTTGCTGACACTGCATCTCAAAAGAAATGAGCGTAGTGAAGTTGATCAAGTCAAGCAATAAGAGTCACTGCGGGGTGGAATGAATGATTGTGAGCGAGTGGCATCATTGTCTCCCTTCCTTCTAAGATCTTTAGTTGGGTACACCCAGATCCACGCGTGGATAGGTAGACATTAGAATTCATGTCGGTCGTTTTTACTGTGTGCGGATAAGTGCCGCGTCTGTCTCCGACATTGATTTCATATTGCCAAATAAAAGGCAAGGCAGTGGAGGAAATCCTTGAAGCTTCGGTGTGAGAATGGCAGATGCTCTTGATCATCTCTTTGATAAGCATGTCTTCGTTAGACAACCATCACCATAGTAACCTTGAGAAACTGGGTGCACAAGTTGCTAGGCAATGAAATGCTGTAGGTTCAAACAAATGCTCGAGCCTTCTGAAATCAATGGGGTTAGCTTCTACGTTAGTTCTACGTCAGGATGTCAGATTATTATTTCTTTATTTATATTAAGGAGAAAAATAATGTCACAGCAGTGTTTCCCAAAAGAGTCAGCGCACTAGTACTCCAGTGTGGGAGAGTCGGTGAATAAAAAGAAAGCAGACAAATGGGATAAGGAAGGGGGAGGAAAAGGTGGGTTGAAATGCTAGGGAGCAAGGAAACTGGTAAGCCACTGTTAATGAAAAAGTGATACAGGAAAGAAGCTAGTGTAATGGAGGTAGTGACTGGTAAAGGTTAAAGTCGTTTTAATTGCTTTAGGAAAGAAAAATGAAAAGGGAATTTCATATGAAGGTGATATAATGGTAATTGAACATAGGAAAAAGTTGTTTTCATGTATTTGCTTTTAATTCGCTTTTTAAACAAACTCCAAATGCTGGACTTCACTAACTTCTCAGTTCTCTGGGTAGCTAGAGAAGGAATGGAAGTACAATTGTCCCTGATGGTGCATCTTTGTCCTGTTGTGATGGGAACTCCTTTGTTAGTGTCTTGGCTCACTTGTCTTGTTAGTGTGGAGCCCAAATGCTTGAGCTTGCAGCAGAATTGCTGCTCACTACAAATGTCCTTTGGTTGCAAGGAACACTGGTCTTCCTACATTTGATTTCACAACTTGCAAATGACAGCTTCCTACTTATTACAAATTAGATCACAATTGAACTTGCTTTGAAAGTTTTTTTTGTTTTGGGCTTTTTTTTTTCATGGAACAGTTAAACTGAGAAAAGACCCAGGTGGTACTACTTCCAAATGGGTTGGTTAGAGCTGTTTAAATCCACTTTCTGTATGTCCTTGCTCTTTCATTCTGTATTTTTCTATAATTCACAGCCTAAAGTAGGAAATACAGGATTGTCTTGGACCTTGACTTAATTAAAAATGCAGCTAGTTGAAGACAGCAGTTTCCCTTGGGCAGAAGGTGAAAATCCATGATGTCATCTTACCACAACCACCCCCACTGTACTTGAAAGTTCATTTTACTCTAAGTTCATCAGAACAGCAAAGGTTTTGTATTATTCTCAAATTAATTTTTCCCTGCTGCTGCTGGCCGCTTAAAATCAAACACCAGCTTAAAAAAAAAATTCATCTTGATACCAGAGTATCATTGACTCATAGAGCTCTGTCCTTCAGGGCATGAGCCCTACTGGGTATGGGTTCTAAATTGTTCTGTTGCTTGTGAATGAAGCAATTGATAATCATCTGTGATAGCCCTGAAAACTTCTGTGACCAAGAGCAGAAAAGTAGTGAGCAAACTCAGGGGTAAGATTAGACCTATGTCTTGTCTATAGCTCCTTCTCCACACTGATCTCTTCAAGGGAAGCAATCCAAGAGTAACTTGGATTACTTGGAGTAACTTTCCTTTGAGTTCCAGATGCAATTACTCTGTGGAGCACAGCTTTGAAACTTGTATGATTTTCATGAGTACCCAGTGCAAAGTACTGCATCTTTGTGAATATTTGCAGCTGTTGAATTTCAGCCTTTTTTGTAGATGACTACCAGCTGGTATTGCTAAGGTAAATCATGTAGGAAGCAACTAAGATGTCGTTTTTCTAGGAAGTGGAGTGTTGTGCAAGGCCTAGACTCGATATTGTACAACCCCTACCTGAGTCCTGTGAAGAGATCTCTTCTGATGCGCTAACAGTACGAGGATTTCAGGAAAATGAATGTCGTGATTATCATCTAGGTAGGTATTCTCAGTATTGGTTTGGTTTGGTTTGGTTTGTTTTCATACCTTGCTTAAAAAAGACTTGATTTGGGAGTATTTAGCCTTCTCTTTCATTTTTATGTCATCTTTATGTCATCTCCTCGAATAGCTGTAACTGCTTATGACATTGAAGTGTAGAGTGGAAATCCACAAGAACCAGGACATGTAAGGCACATGTAAGAAAACAAATGTGTGTATTTAAACATCATGATTTTTAATGCCATCTCTTACGTCAGACATTCTGGAGAAGGCAGAAGTATATATTTCATGTAAGGTCCAGTATTGCAGAAGGCAGTGTCTTTGGTGGAGATTTATTCAACACGTGATTCATAGGAGCTGTTTTTGCATAAAGGGCTTCAGGAATAATGAAATGAGTGGCACAATGTTTGGAAAAGCTGCTTTACAGGGAAAGAGTGAATAAGTGTCATTTCAACAGTAAGATGCACCTGAGTCAACTTAAAAGGGGCACACTGATATTTAGCTTCCCTGTACTGACAAAGCTGTCAGTTATATAACAGACGTCAGAATGATAAAATTGAGTGAATAGGAACTGGATTTTGCAAGTTCCACCTAGAAGATAGGTTTAATTATGTAACAGGAAGGGACATTAAGCCCTGGCACAATATATGCTGTCTTTTAGTTTTCTGATCTATATGTTGTAGCTCAGAAAAATGCATGGCAAAGCTGATGCAGAATTCCTTGGTGAAGATTATGTAGCCTGTGTTATACAGAAGCATTTCTTCTGGCTTTTAAAATCCATGAATCTGAATTTTAAGCATCTCCTCTGGCAGCATGCTTCAAATCATAGGCTTGGCAAACCTCTCCATATACATCTATGCCCTTAAGCCACTAGAAATATAGTCTGTCTCCTCCTGACCTCACAGATATCTGTGCTGGTATCAGTAGAATTGGTGTTTCTTTATACATCTTCCAAAGCAGAGCACTAATGTCCACAGCTGTACTTTTATGCTTTATGAATATTCTAGTTTACCTGACAAGTCTAAATGTTTTGTATGGCTTTAAGACAAGGATTATTTTGCGAATTGTTTATCACTTCAGGAGTGTATTTGTATGCATTTATAGAAACTGATCTGGACAACGAGTGGTTTTCTCTTCTGTACCTACAAAGTATTGATGTTTCTTCTTGGTTCTGTCTAAATGATAACTATTGAGAACAGTCATCTTCTGCATTTGATTTTACCTTTTAGTACTTTTTCTTTGAGCTTACTCAAAAATAAAGGCTTATGATATAAGAAAATGCATTATACATACAGCCTTAACTTGCAGCATGGCAAATGCATTGCTGTAATGATGTGCTGTGTCCCCAGGGGTTATGGCATCTATCATTTATGCTTTTCATGGCCTTGACCTTGATGGGAAGGATAAGTTTATTGCAGGCTGTGTAGTGTAATAGTCCTCTAAAAGTATAATAATGGGTTCTAAACCATCATAAAGTTTACACATAGTGGATGAATCAGAATTTGCAATAAGCTGTAGTGATTTTTTGAAAGATACTTTGCCATTTAAACCAGTTTTAATTTATTGGAGAATACAGCTTCCAAGCAGGTGTGTCCTGCAGGAGTAGCCTTGCTGTCTTACTTGCATTTCCTCTTTTTAAATTCCCCTCAAGGGTGTGCTAAAAATCAGAACTTTACTTAAAGAAAATATAATAATAATAAAACTGTGTATGCATTTGCAGAGTATTCGGAAGGTGAATCGCTTTTTTATATCATCAGCCCAAGAGATGTGGTTGTGGCTAAAGAGCGGGACCAAGATGACCACATTGACTGGCTTCTTGAAAAGAAGAAATATGAAGTAATTTTTACATCTTTCTTTCCTTCAGACTTTCCTTGTTTGGAAATTGGAGTAGGATGATGGACTTTGCTAGGTCATTTTGATTGGACAGTTTCTGTTCCTACAGTCATTGACTAAATGCTTGTAAAGGGTGGGAGTTAACTATACATCCCTCCATCTCTTACAGAGTTAGTCTGACTGCTGAAACAACTAATCAGAATTTCACCCAAGTGAGGTGGCTGAATTAGATGATGAAAATACTGCTGTCATCATCAGTTATGAAATGTATTAGCTGACACTGAAAATTATTAAAGCTGGGTTTTGGCTTTAGAACAGCAGAAGAGTTAACTAATGAGCTGTGCTTTTAAAAGTAAAATACTATGGGCTCGAACTGTAGCTGTGCATGCTGAAAGTAGTGTTGCTCACAATAAAACTGATCCAGTATTAAAAGACAAGGGTATAGAGCTCTCTTGGAAAAAAACAGCTCAGCATTTGGTTGCATAAATGTTGGTGTGTTTGAGTATCTAAACACCTAAAACAATAATAATAAATTCTTGCATACCATATCAGTATGCACACAGTGGTCTGAATTCTAGTGTCCTGCGTTTATTAACGTAGAACATTTGTTATGATGCATAAAGTAAACTTGCAAATTCTTATTTATATGTTGTTGTGTGCCTGTTGTAAGAAGTGGAAAAGCCATTCAACATGTATTGCTTTTGCTAATATAATCATGATATTTCTCATGCAGATTTGTTTAAATCCATGTGGATGCTTTTGCATTTGAATAGCAAACTTGTATGATGAGTGCAGTTTTGCAATATATGTAAATCACAGCATTTGGTCCCTGAAGACTCCATTAATTTGCAAGTGACAGCTGTGTGTGTGTGCCTTTATGAAAGCCATTCCAGTTAGTAAATAGGCGTGTTACGATGTATCTTAAAGGTTTCATTTTTATTTGTAAAAGTGCCAGCTTTTTTTTCTGTACATTCGAAAATAGTAGAACAGCAAATGACACTTAAATATAGATCATTCTGACTGGAGAAGACATTTGGGCTGGGGGACTGGAAGGTAGCCTTCCACCATGCAACCCCTTTCCTGCTGATTTTTTTCACAGGTTTTGGTAGTGAAGTGGTCTCATTTGAAAATGATCAAATATGATTGCGTTGTGTGTTTTGTTGTAATCTTGTGACTTGATCCTAATATAATAATGTGGAGTGAACCCAGATGGAAACAAAAGTAGTTTTCTCTTTGCTTGACTGCTTTTGTTTGGGTATGAATTCAAAGCTGTTCATCCAGCCATGGCATTAAAAATTCTAATGCTTCAAACACCCTACTGTGAAAAACAGTTAATTTATACAGTTCTAGAGCTTTCTGTATTGAAAGTTTGTGTATTTGACTAGTATCTGTGTTTTTTCCTTTTTGAATATAGGAAGCTTTGATGGCAGCTGAGATCAGTCAGAAAACCATAAAAAAGCACAAGATTTTGGTAAGACTCAAAACTGCTATTCAAAAACAAAATATCTTCTTTCTTTTAGAATGCTGTAAGATGCAACAAATAAATTCCCTGTCTTTTATAACACCAGGCAGTAACTGTTAGGCATACTCCAACTAGCATCCGATTTCTTGGCTTCAGCTGCAGAACGGGAGTGTTAGTCTGTGAAACATGAAAGGATCTGCATTTTATGAAAGTGCTATTGACACTGAAAGGAAGATAATTTCATTTCTCTGATTGCTGATGGGGGTTTTTATTTGCTTTTACTTTTGTATTAAATTTACTGTTGTTTGAAGTAACGCACACAATACAACAGTACTGCACTATTAGAGACTGCAGACAGGAGTGACAAATTTCTCCTTAATTTATACCTTGTACATGTGACAGAGTTTTGTAAAGAGTTTAAGAGATGCTCCTTTTCTCACATATAGTTATTTCCCACGTTTATAGTCCCTTTCACAGAGCAACAAAGGGTATCGATGTTCAAAACAAAAGGGGGAATGGTGTAACAGACACAAAAGCATCACTAATTTTAGCTTTTGTTTGTTTGCTTTTGTCTAAATTCATTAATACTGCTGCTGCTTTAAACTGAAATTTGTACAAAGTGTTCAAAGATGTGTTTAATTTTTTGGCCAGATTACTGATGTAATAAGCATGCTGTATATCAGTATGTCTTAAAAAAATTTTATTCTTGTGTAGTCCAGAAGTTGAATCAGAATTTAAAAGACATACCTATCACAGAGTTTGCACTTAATGAAGCTGCTCTGTGACCCTTGCAAGAGATGTAAAGAATTGTTAAAGGAGGTCCTGGCAATGCATTAGGAGGAAAAAAAGAAAACAAACCCAAACAAACAAAAAACAAACTAAATTAAAAAAAACCCCACAGCTTTTCTTTTGGTTTGCAGAAATTTGCTCTGCAATAAATTATTAAATTCAGTGAAATACAAGCAGGTTTTGAGAGTTTGATCTCTAAGGCAAAAGCCAACAGAATGTGTTGAGGAAACAAAATGTTGACACCAAGCCCTAAGTGAAGGATTAGTGGTACACTGATTTAAGATAACTCATGCTCTCACTGCCTAGTGACACCGCACTCAGGATACCTGACAAGGCTGGTAGCCTTGGGGATTTTTTTAGACGGCAGTAATTATCAGTGCTGCTCTGCAGTTCTTGAGCAGAGCACAGAAGACCTAAACAACCAGATCTACATCTCCTTTCCTTATGCATCTTCCCTGCTCACTGGGAAGCTGGTCCACAGGAGAAGGAAGATTTCTCTCAGCCTCTTTCTTGAGAACGGTGAAGTTGAAAATACAAAGGTGGTTCCTATAGTGTAATGAAATCCTAAAATCTTATGTATGTGCATTTATTTGTAACTTTGTAGTAGATTGACCAGTTGAAGTTGTTGCATACCCCTGTTCATATTCTACTGTGGTCAGTACTGTCCTTGATACTGATCAAAGAAATGTTGTGCCTCAGAAGATGCAAGTGTTTATTTTTTGTAAGAAACATGGACTTCTTTTTCATTGTACAGCTTTGTTTTTTCTGTTTTCCTCTTTTTTCTTTCTGGAAACCATGCACTTTTTTTAATGACATGATTCTTAAATTATGCAGTGAGTACACTGGGTTGTGTCAAAATGGACATGAGTGTTGAGATTACAGCAGGAGGCTCATGCCAAGATTTTAGTGTACATTAAATGCCTACCAGAAACATTTTGCAACTGACCTGTGTGATAAACTTCGAGAAGGGAAATTTAGTATGTAATAATAACTAATAATCTTGCTACGTTCTCAGTAATTCCTGCACTTCATTGAGCAGCACTAGGATTTATATTCTCAGCCAACTTTTTGCCCTCCTCTGCAAACTTTGTGTTGACAAAGAACATGTCTTATACAATGACTGGTGGTTTTCTTTTTGAACTAATTCAAGCCCTGCAGGATCAGCTATGCGTTTCAAAAAAATCCTAATAATTAGAGGTGGTAGTCTTCTCAGCATCAGTGAGGTTATGAGAATTGTTTAGAAGAGCACCTGTGAGCAGTCTATGGAATTATTTTGTGTTGACTGTTCTATGGGCCCTACTTGTAAAGGAGAATCAGGGGATACACTTAGAGCCTTGATTTTCCAGCTGTATGCACTGCTGTTACAGTAGTTCTTGCAGTAGTCAAGTAGTTCACTTCTTTTATAACTAATTCTCTATTTTTATTCTCTCTAGGACATTGGCTTAGCCTATATAAACCACCTAGTGGAGAAAGGAGAGTATGACCTGGCTGCTCGGTAACCTAGTATTAAAGATCTTCATTGCTGGCTGAAGTGTGTCTGTGTGTGGGGAAAAAGCAAAAACAAATTATTGATTTTGAAGTATTTGCGGATGTTGATTTTCTGTGTGTTCTGGAGTTTCTGAGGTTTCAAAACATAGAGATGTTTTGCAGTGCTGTATATTTTTTTGCCTGTAGTGACCTAAAAGTTACTGTAAACTTTAACTGGAATTGAGACATGTATTTTTGAAGGTAAGTCTTGATTTTTCAAAGTCACACTGGATTTTCAAAACTAAGGTTTTCTTTGGATTTTGATAAACTAAATTTAGTAGTGTGTCATTGCACGTAAGACCATCAGAAAATAATTTGGGTTTGCATGGGTATGAACAAAAATGTCAAATATGGCAATCTAAAGTAAGGATCAGAAATTACCCAAGGTTTTTGTTTTCACGTATGTGCAAGTGTAAGCTTATCTTTTTAAGTGTTCAGTTTTCCTCAGCTGAGATTTAAAAACTTCACTCGTAAAGCTGATGGAGAAAGTGGCATCTCTGCCCATGGTCTATGGGTTTCAGCTACATGATGTTTAAGCTCCCTTCCAATACAAACCATTCTATGATTCTGTGAAAGCTAATATGGCCCTAATCACTAAGGGTGAATGCATAATACACAGTTAGTCCTCTTGGATGCAACAAAATGTTAAGGTTTGGAAGGAGGAGAACCTGGCATACTCTACTTAAAGTGATGGTTGCCAAAATAAGTCACTTTTGCAAGTGTCATGATAGGGAGAAGAAAGGAATCCTTGTAGCAATGCTGTCACATTTGTATGACTTTCTGTACCTACTTTTGTTCTCATCTCTTTCATTTTCCTTCCAGAAAGTGCCAGAAAATCCTTGGCAAAAACACAGAACTCTGGGAATTTGAAGTTTACAAGTTTAAAGAAATAGGTCAGCTTAAAGTAAGTTAATTTCTGTGTCTGCACTCAAGTAATTTGTATGCTGTACTTACTGTTTGTTTTGACCAAGTATCTAAAGCATCACATTTAATGGCCCTGTTCTGGTATTGCTGCCCCAGATCTCTGTTTGTTTCTAGACAGTTGTCTTTCTGATTGATACGTATATGTCTTAAAACAAGATTGAAGGCATAGTGCTATGTATTTTACTTGTTGGCAGTCTCCACGTAAAAGATCCATGCCCAAGGCTTTTACTTGCAAAGATGCTCACAGTTAAATACATTTTTCTCGTTTACTTTTCATTCATTTCCAGTATGTCCTAAAAATCCTACCCCAACTCCTAAAGAAAATAGACTCTATGGGTGCCAGTCATTCTGGCAAATCCAGGTCCCTTGCAACTGTAAGTGTCAGAGAATTGCAAAGCAACAGTGAAGACCTCTGTTGTGTGCTAGAAATGGTGGTAAGAAAGAGGAGCAGTCTGCACTGTCTTGTGTTTTCCCTAGTCGCAAGCCAGCTACTGCAACAGTACACATTTAATGTGAGATTCTCAGTTAATAAATTGCCCAGGACATAAAGCCATAGTACTGTCACTGCTAAACCAATTGAAAACATTATGCACACTTCTTTTGGTAACATATGTACATTTACTTCTGAATTTTATGTCTTCCTATTCAAACTCAATGAGCCAAAAAGGAGATATTATTAAGATCTCACAGCATGCAGTCCCTTGCTGGTTTTGAGCTATTTAATTCTGTACAAGGACCAAAAGTGTTTCAGCATTACGAATTTCAGAAATGTCTGACTTCCGTTTTAGAGTCACTCCAGTGCAAAAACAGCCTTGCCTTTAGTATGACTTCTTTGTGGTTTGGTGCATTCTTTACTACTTTGGAAGATGAAAACCTATGTTTCTGTTTCTTTATTTCAGTCCAATAAAGGACCTGAATGCAGGTACAGGTGAATTTTTGATACGCTGCTTCTTAGTCCTTTGGGGTTCATTTTGGTTTTTAGCTGCAAATGTCCGGAAGGGATGTTTGCCTTGTCTCCACTTATGTCATCCAGCAGACAGTAAAATATAAAAATACTTGCAGGTTTGTTGCATAAACATCTCTGCTCAATTACCGCCTTTCTAAACAGTTGGCTGTTTTCAGCCTTTAGAATATCTTTTTTCTTCTTAGAGCCTAGGCCCAGGAATTCTTAGAAAAACATGGGATGCAGTCCATTACATTATTCAGCTTCAAGTTTCAGTTCTGGAAAATGCCTGCCTTATTTCACTATTTCAATCGCGTATAACTTTTCCCAGATTTCTAAAGATGTCTGAATATCATAAAGGATGAACTAAATTAAGCCAGATCTAAGTGAAGAGGTCCTTGTAATGCTTGGGATCACTTGTGTGGAATTTTTACCTATTTATGTGACTAGCAAATATTAAACACCATATTGTAACTGGCCTATAATGGCTTTAAGCCCTGGTGAGACTATATGAGATGTGGAAACAGAGTTTATTTCAGAACAGAATTTTCTTGGAAGAATTTGCACTGCATGTAAGTTGTTGCCTGAAATCTGATGTTTCAAATCTAGCGTGATTTGCCAATAACTAAGGTGACAGTAAACCAAAGGCTTAAAATTTCTTTCCTGTACAGAGGAATTAGTGATATCCCAGTGTCAAAGTCTGTGGGGTGAGTGTTGTTTGTTTGCGTGTGATTTTAGGGGGTTTTTGAGTGTTCTGTACTAAGTGGTTTGGCTGCCAAAGGTTGCATTTTGATATCTTGATGTCTCTCATGTCTTCAGTGACTGTCATCTAGCAAACCTCATTGTGGCAGTTTCAAGATTCTAGAGCCTTGCAGTGATCTGTTCCTCTCCTCCTCCAGCAGCGGTGGCTTGAGGGAGTTACGTGCTTGTGCTCAAGTCACTTCAGTATAAAATCTAATGTCTCAGCTCAAACAGCTGAGGAAGGTGGATGGATTCAAAGGAAGGTTTCAAACTCTGTGAGTGCTGGCTGTTGTGGCATGAGCGATACCCTCCATTTTGTTTACTGTGACTGCAGTGATTTTCAACAGTGGTGCAGGATGATCAGCTAGCAGCAGCAGTGCTTTAACCAAAATATCGGCTGGAAGACATTTGAAAGACTTCACCTGACTGTAGCGGGTGTAGCAGAGAGCAGCACTATCCTGACAGGCTCTTTCATCTCTGAGATGTCCTTCAAGGAACAAGTAATTGTTGTTCTGGCTTATTGGTGGGACGGTTTAGGCTATCTCATGTCAGCTTTTATATGAGCTTTCTTGTGTATACCTCATCCTTACATTTATTGATAAAAAGTCTGAAAGCAGATCCTGAAAAGAAACAAGGGAAGAAAATATTTCTGTATATAGTATCCCTTTTTTATTTAAAGTTACTTTAACTGCGTGGTTCAAAGAACCAAAGAATTGGTACAAAGGCAGTCTGATCCAGAAGCTTTTTTGTCTGACCTTGCTCCCTAACTGCAGCTTAAAAATAAAATAGGAAGAGTTTGTAACCTCCAGCATTGATCTTAGTTCACCTTTGTGCCAACGCTTAAAAATAGCTGGTATCCTTCTTACATGCTTCTTGTATGCTTAGTCTTTGCTGAGCATGGTGGTCAAACTGCAGGAGATGGCTGTGTTTTTTCTTCAAAGCAATGGGACATGGGGCAGGAGAATTTTCCTTCATGAAGCAGCCTGGCTCACACACAACAAGGCAACTGGACCTCTCCACAGCTCGCTGTGTGGCCAAACTGCAGCCAACAGTTGCAACAGTCTGTTGCAGGAGGTTGTTCATTTAGGAGGTAGCAGGAAGGTAGAAAGTGGGAGTGAAAACAGACATTGGAGATTGTCTTCTGCCTTTGAGTCTCCAGCTAATGTCCAGCTTGCTTTCTCTATGGTCAGAAGAGACTTTTTATGAAGGGATCAGGAATATGATTCCCCAGAGCAGCTGGCAAGACTATGCCCTGAGTTAACTGATAAATTCTGTGACAGCTGGTGGGAGTTGATGTTGGCAGCACTAGTTTCAAAAACTGGCCAAGCCCAAACAACACAGGGAAAGGAGAGGTCTAAAATGTAATGAGATGTTTTTTCTCCTGCTTTGTTCAAGCAACTTCAGTAATAAAATCCTATTGTACCATGTGACGAGCGAGCAACAGGCAACATCTCTGAGTGTCTGGCAGAATTTCATTGGTGTTGGTCCCTCAGCTACAAACCCTACAATCCCCACACAGCTGGTAGCAGTAGGATTTATTTTGGCAGATGGAAATAATCTTGGCCTCTAGTTGCGTGGAATAGTAGTGCTAATTAGATGCTGTGCTGAAATTCCAGAGTGTGAGCTGATTTATTCTGGCAGCTTCTCATCTCCTGCCTGCTGGAATGCAATTCCTTAACACCTTCTATACAGTAACAGTTTGCATGTCTTCACCCTTTCCATGGAGAGATACATTTTCAAATTAATTTTCAATTGGGTATGTAAAAATAGCCCTTCATCGAATGTGGTGACCCCAAAGTAAGTCATAATTCAAAATTACACATACATTGTGCTTGCATGGTCAGGTTTTGGTAGTGGGGGTGCTACAGGAGTGGCTTCTATGAGAAGCTGCCAGAAGCTTCCCCAGTGTCCATAAGAGCCAGTGCCAGCCATCTCTGGGGTGGACCCACTGCTGCCCAAGGCCAAGCCAATAAGGAATGATAGGAACACCTCTGTGATAACAGATCTAAAAAGAAAGAAGTTACTGCACAGTTGTAATTGTGACCAGAGAAGAACCAACTGAGAACATGAGAGAGGGACAACTCTGCAGACACCAAGGTCAGTTGAGAAGGAGGAGGAGGAGGTGCTCTAGGCACCTGAGCTGATACTCCCCTGCAGTCCATGGTGAAGACCATGGTGAAGCAGCTGTGCCCCTGCAGCGCATGGAGGACAAAGGAGATGCAGAGATCCCTCTGCCGCCCATGTAGGAGCCCACGCTGGAGCAGGCTGTGCCTGAAGGACTGCATCCCATGGAAGAGTGACCCATTGTGCTGCAGTTTGTGGAGAACTGTTGCCTATGGGATGGACTCATGTTAAAGAAGTTTGTGGAGAACTGTCTCCTGTGGGAGGGACCCCACGCTGGGGAAGGGGAAGGACTCCTCTCCCTGAGCAGCGGGAGAAGCAACATGTGATGAACTGACCATAATCCCCATTCCCTGTCTCACGGTGTTCCTGGGGTGAAGGAGGTAGAGCCCAGGAAGGAGGAATGGATGGGGGAAGGTGTTTTCGAGATTTGTTTTACTTCTTATTATACTGCTCTGCTTTGGTTAGTAATAAATTCAATTACTATCCCAAATGTGAGTCTGTTTTGCTGTGGTGGTATTTGGTGAGTGATCCGTCCCGGATCCATGATACCCTTCGTTATATTTTGTGTCTTCTGTCCAGTTGTGGGGGGAGGTGAGAGAGTGGCTTTGTTGGGTGCCCGGTGTCCAGTCAGGGTCAACCCACTACAACACATTTTTCAGCTAATGAATACCTTTTTACAAGGCCTAGACTTAACAAAATGGATTTTGAAAACATTCTTCTTTTGAGGGATCTTAAATGGGTTTTGTTTCCTAAATGACTGCTGGTTTCTTACAATGGCTGATTCTCCTAGTATTTTGCCACCTGTCTCGCAAATGAAAGTTCTTTCAAATGAGTTATGCAATTCCATTGTGTATAATCCTAAAGTAAATAATTTCAGGGGGCTGCTTACAAGTATGAGTTTATAAGGCTTCCAGTGATGACCAGGGGTCATGTTTTGTGGATAGCTTTGTTCTTTTGTTTCACAACAATTTTTTTTTTCCTGTCAGTATACCAGGATGTTACATGTCATTCCCCATCTGACACTTTGTTCTCTTTGTTCCTATAGGCAATTAGTCGTTACTTGCCAAGACGAGATCCAGTTTTGAAACCTCTAATCTATGAAATGGTCCTGCATGAATTTTTGGAAAGTGACTATGAGGTACTGCAGCCTGATGTGTCCATACCAATGTGTCCAATAGTTATTGCCAGCCAAATACCCTTAGGAGTGTAGAATTCTGACAGCAAAATCTCTGATGTATCCAAACAGGTTATCAGTGGACAGTTCCACAATAATGAAAATATTTAGAAGTTGAATTTTAATTTTAAGAGAATAAATAGAATGTTCTTCAGAGCATGCAAATACTGTGAGACTGATTATTTATTAGACTGTTACTTTTAGTTTGTTTAATAGTAGCATAAGTGCTTGAGGTGATGCACAAAGCCTACAGCACCTGAAAGAGACTCAGCTTCGTGAATCTTAATAACATTGCCCTAAGAAGGAAAAATCTGTGTTGTGCACTGTACATGTCTTTGGGCACGTGAAAGTTCCTTAAAGGTTAAGCACAGCAGGTATCATCTCAGAGGCTTAGCTGAAGCTTTGATGTTTTGAAATGCTCCTTAGGCCATTTTTTCTATTTTTGTTACAATCTCTTATACTTTTAGGGGTTTGCAACCCTAATAAAAGAGTGGCCTGGAGATCTGTACAACAACACAATCATAGTTCAAGCTGTAGTGGATCACCTGAAGAAAGATCCACAGAACAGGACTTTGCTACGAACACTTGCAGAATTGTGAGTACAGTTTTAATTTCCTGTTACAAAAAGTACACTTAAAATTGGGTACTGTAGTTTATCCATATTTGCTTAGCTCTCTTAACAGAAATCTTCTTTGCTGTAGTCTACAGAGTGTTGGCTTTCTCTGCTCTCCACTCTGCTGATTGCAGAACTTAGCAATTCTTTACCCTTCCTTATAAAGTTCACATTGAGTATGAAAGCAAATTGTGAAGCATGAGATTGGATTTCCTACTCCTCTTTCCAAAGTAAATAGCTAGCATTCCTCTTCATGCTGTCAGAGGAAACCTCTTTTGTGAAGTGTGCATTTCAGAATTACCCACGGGAAAATAAAATGGTGGGGGTTTTTGCCCACTGTTTGAGAAGTAGTGTATTCAGGTTTACTGCATGGCTAGAAATATGTGGCTGGAAAATGTGCCAAAACTGATCTGATTCGAGGTCACTTTGTACAGGGATAAAGCTCTTTGCTTTTCTCAGCCTGATCACTGTGTTATTTTCATACTTTCTTTGAAGAAAGAAGAATTACTGTCTATTACTATGTTACAATCTGCCCCAAAGTTTTAAGAGAACAATGTTTTTTAGCTCTGAAGAGTGTTCCAATTGGTTTCCAAGAATTGAAAGGCTAGCATTTTGTGTGTCTTCCCCTGTGAGCTGAAAATGGAAAATAGAAATGCAGTGAACCACAGGTCAGAACATAAATGAAGGCCAGTATAAACAGAGGTGAAATAATGTTGCCTGATGTTTATTTCCCTTTAACAAAAAATGAATCACAGCTCTATTTAGATATTTATAAAATCAAGTAGTATCCTAACATGTTTTACATACTAGAGTATGTTTATATTTTCTCTCATAGGTGATTTTCCTACACTTGGATATGTAACATTACATGTATTATAATCCTGTTTTTATCAGGTATACTTACGATCAGCGCTACGGCAGAGCCCTAGAAATCTACCTGACTCTGAGGCACAAAGATGTCTTCCAGTTGATCCACAAGCACAATCTCTTCAGTTCTATCAGAGACAAAATTGTTCTGCTCATGGATTTTGATTCAGAGGTGATCTTAATGATTTTATATTCACTTTCCACTAGATATATTTTTACAGATTAAAAAACATAGTGTTGAGGCAGAGAGTGTGTCTGCTGCATCTGGATACATTCTGAGATAAGGAAGATTGTTTGCCTAGACTGCAAAATAATTGACCCAAGGATTATTTTTTCCTTCGTATTTCCATTTCTGTTTCCTTTCCATTTCCATTTGTCACTCTCAGTGAGAAAAGTGCTAGATTCGAGGTCATTGTTGATTCTCCAGTCACAGCATTAAATATCATATCACGCAGAGGATAATTTTACCATGTTATTCTTTCTGTATTTTGAATCAAATAATGGTATTAATAAGTAAAAGAAAGGAGATAGTGAATTTATTTAGGCATATATTAAATGTATTTGCCATTTTTCTTTCACCACAGTCAGTTAATCTGCTACTGAAAGTTTTCAAGGTTATTAACCTAAATTCCAAAAATCAGGAAATGCTTATTCCGTGCTGAATTCTATCTTCTTTCTTTCCATCTGGCTATAAAACCCATGCAAATGAGTTTTGGTATGATCGCTGGGAAGACAACCAAGTAGATCTGCTCTTTTTTCAGAGCAGTAGTTGTTTAAGCACTGTGGGTAAAATGTGGAGCCATCTTTACTGTGGGTGATCATCTTTAGTATGCCCATTCTAAACTGCATGGAGAAAAGAAAGTATAATTTTTTTAATCCAATAGAATAAGTCATATCAGTAATCTGTGGTTTGGTATTTTTTGAAAGTGAAGCAAAAGTTTGCTCTTGAAAGAGGAAGTAGAACCTGAATCCTGGTGGCCACTCGGCTTACGTGGTCTTGTCTGCTTGATTAATGGTACTGGTGTGCAGGTAGTTCGGAGGAATCCCGTTGTAAGGCAGGTTGAATTGTGTGTTTCTTACTTAGCCATCACCCTGCAGTTCCCTTTTGCAGTGGAACAAACAGTATTTCTACATCATTTGGCAGTAGCTTTTTGTGACTGATGATGATTCAGTGGGCATACTTCACCTGCAGTGTACGTGCACAGCATTTATTGCTATTGGTGTAATGCTGTGCTGTCAGGGTATGCTGATGTTATGTAAATTGCTCTCTGAATTTCTGTTGCTGAAAAGAGTAGGTCTGCAATATCCATCTGACACCCATCAGTGAATAAGCATAATACTATATAGAGTGTGAGAAAATATATGTACCTGTTTCCTACTTGAGTTCTCTTTCTCTGTTGTAGAAAGCGGTAGACATGCTTTTGGATAATGAAGATAAAATTTCCGTGAGTATAAAAAATTCATGGCATGGCAGTCCAATGCTAGCTTGTATTACCTGTCCTTCTTTCAGTCTTGTAAATGTGATGTTTATCACAGGTTTGTTTTCTTTCAGATTGACAGAGTTGTCGAAGAATTAGAAAACAGGCCTGAGTTACAGCACGTGGTAAGTATTCCTATATTCTGTTGATTTCAAGAGTTGAATAAACTCTTTGCTGGACGTGTCTTTTACAGGTTTGTTTATCTTGTCAAAGTGCACCTGACACTGAAATGTCATAAATCATCAGAGCCAAAGTGGCTACTTCTGCCAATTTGCCCTTTAGCATGGCCACAGCATCTTTACAGTAGTTAATTGATCTTAAAATGTCTACCTGTGAGAATCTGATAGCATACTGCATGCTTATTAACATACTCCTCCTTATCACGTTGTAGAAACTTGCCTTTTCTGGTCAATTACCTCTTACTTTTATTCCTCCTTTTTACCTAACCAAAAATGGGGTTGGTTGGTGGGTGCAGTTCTAAAATATGTTTTGCTGATCCATAGAGAAAGTGAATCGCTTGTCTTTCTGGAGCTGTACTTCTATACACTGTTGGATTGTTCTTGTTTGTGCAGAATTACAATATCTCTGTAAGGCTGTGGCTCCACACTGCTATTCCGAAAGCTCCTCCTTGGTTTGAATATGCTGTCAATGGAGTACATAATGTGTGGCTGTGGGCTTGGACTGTATTAGAGAGGGAAGTTTAACTTGCTGCTGGTAACAGATAGGGCTCAGGTATTCATCTGGTGGAGAGGTGACTTATGGGTTAGAGATCTGATTATGGGAAGCAGATCTATGAAAAGTGCAGTCCACAGCCCAAGAGCTTTGCAAAGGCAACAGACAGACTGTCAGTTACCAGAAAGGATGCATACAGAGGAAGGCAGCGAAGATCATGAATGCTCTAGAGGGGAAGCCGTACATAGAGCAGCCGAGGTCACTTGGCTTGTTCAGCCTGGAGGAGACTGAGGGCAGTCCTCGTAGCTATTTACACCTTCCTCACAAGAGAAGCGTCAAGGCAGACACTGATCTCTTCTCTGGTGACCAGTGACGGGACCCAAGGGAACATCATGAAGCTACGTCGGGGGAGGTTTAGGTTAGATGTTAGGAAAAGCTTTGCCTGCTAGAGTGGCTGGGCACTGGAGCAGGCTTCCCCTCCAGGGGAGTGGTCACAGCATCAAGCCTATCTGAGCTCAAGAAGCATTTGGACAATGCTCTCAGGCACATGGTGTGATTCCTGGGGCTGTACTGTGCAGGGCCAGAGATGGAATTTGATTATCTGTATGGTTCCCTTCCAACTCAGGAGTTTCTATTACTCCATTAATAATACTGAATAAGTGGATTTGAAACTGATTGTTTTTTGATTCCTAGTATTTGCACAAGCTTTTCAAAAGAGACCACCATAAAGGCCAACGATATCATGAGAAACAGATCAGCCTTTATGCTGAATATGATCGACCAAACTTACTACCATTTCTCAGAGACAGCACACACTGCCCACTGGAGAAGGTAAGCCCCAAAATCTAAGCACAGGTCCTTGATTTTTGTGTCTGGTCTGTAGCTTGTAGTCTTGTGAATTTCTAGCTGTGTCTGGTACTGCCCTCTACTGCCAATATGAGGGATCCTTTGAGTTTGTACCATCACCTGCAGTTTGGTTTGCAGAGCTGATGACAGCTGAGACTTTCCTCTCTCAGCTCACATGGCAGGAATCAATGGGTATTTTTTATGGAGAAGCTCTGAATTCACACTTGATGTGTAGGTAAAGCATATCTACTCATCAGTGCTTAGCCTAACTGAACAGTAGGTTATGATTGCAAGAAATTGGCCATCATTTTGCCAAATCTACGAGCTGTCAGTGTTAGATCTTGAAAAATCAGTAGCTGTAACTGTAGTTTTTCCATCTTTTTATTCTAAGGCCGTAAGTTTCTCTTGAATAATATACACAATATAAGTCACTGAATATTACAATTATAATCTCTGCTGGTTTGCCCGGGAAGATCTGACTTCCAGCTGAGTAATTGTAATAACCTCGAAGGTGTAGTTTGTAGCGAGAGAGGCCGTGGCATAAAGGAGAGACAGGCTAATTCTCTTGCTTCTACAGTAAAAGGTTTAATAACATGAAAATAATAAACAAAAGGCACCTGAGGCAAATGCTAACAAAGGCACTCACCCTAGGGGAAGAAAAGAAAGAGCATGTGACTTAAACGAACAGGGGTATTTAACAGCTGAGTTGGGTGGGATTACAAGGGGTATTGTCCCATAGGCTTACAGAAGTGAGCGACCTACAGGACAAGGGTCCAATGGGTCAAACAGGAGATGTACTGCAGCAAAATCAAGCCAACCATGATTCACGGTAGATGGAAAATTCTGGCTGTTTGTCCTTTTTTGGGGGCTGATGCAATAGAAGCCCCTGCCTGCAAGAGGTGCACTGCAACAACTGAAGTAACAGGGCTAAAAGTATTTTGTTTTTGTACTTTGGCTAATACACTTTGGGTTTTACAGAGTACCAGGTTTCCACCTTCTAATATTTTTATGTTTTCTTTCTATTTCCTTTCCTTGCTCTCTCTTGTCGAATTACAAAATGCATAAAGATAAGGCCAATCTTGAGTTGTTTTCCCTGCTTAAATTAATGTGAAACAAATGGAAATTCTAAGTTTTCCAATTTAGGTGGGTCAGTATTTTATTATTTGTATTCATTGCTGTTAATGGCTGAGCAGAGCGGACCTTGTGAAAGGATGCCCATCCATATGCAGCTGTAATGATGACACAGTGCAGTAGTTTTCAAGTGTAATATTGGATATTGTATTTTATATCGTTAACATTCCAAAGAAAACCAGTACTGTTACTGGTACCTCTCTTGTTTTGCATGTTTTTATCTACTGGAAAATACTTTCTTAGTATTGGAGAACTGAGATTTGTTGAAACCATTACATGAAACTACACTGACTAGTTTAGGCAGTGAGAGTGAGAGGTTTCCAGCCAGAAACTTTCATCTGCAGTATTGGCTTACTTGTTTTTAACTTTCTGATTCTTAGTTTCTGCGTTATGTGTTATTCATGTGATCTTGGTTTTATGTATTAAACCTTACCAGCTTTTTTTTTTAATCTTGAGGCAAATTAGTTTTTGTTATTGCACATCCAGCCTCCTATCTTTAGTGACGGGTGGTGCAGAAAAGTGCTGTGTGAAACTGATGCTCGTTGCTGGCACTGCTTTGCTGAAGATATGGGCTGTGTGCGAGAATAGGCCAGAGACCCATCAGCTTTTGGAAGGTGTGGTGCAGTAATCAACAAAGTCAGGAGAGAAGGATGTTAGAAAAAATGTGTCATTCTAACCTTAATGTTAAAATGTTAACATCTTTCAGTAAGAAGCTAAGGAAGAGAGGACAAGATACTACGACTAATTCTGTAGTTATACTTTTACCATGCATGTCATATAGTAACACTTCTCGTGACATACAGGTCTTTGTTCTAAGAAAATGAAAAGGGGACTAAGAATTTCCCAGTTACCAGTATTTTCAGTTCCTGTTAAGCAAGTTCCAATGCAGTGTATAAATTGCAAAAAGCAGTTTCTGTTTGAAAAATCCACTCTTATTATTGCTCTAATAAAATTATAAACTCATCAAGAAGAAATAATTTGTGCTGTCTAGAAGTAAGCCACTTTTATTCAAGTGCAGTTTCGCAAATATTTGAAAAATGAGCTGGAAGAGAAGTAGGAATGTTTCCTGTTTTCCTCTAGAGGGAGCGTGACAGTCAGGAAATGTGCAGCATCTACAACTACTGAATACCTGGTGCTTTGTAGTTTACCTTCTAAGTGGAGAGGAAAAAGAAAGCTGTCATATAACTGTGTATATAACTTATTAATATTATTCATACCTTCATTCACTTGAAGTATCTGGTTGATAATTCACTTACTCCTAGCCCAACATTCATTGTCCATATCTCTAATCTTCATTAGTAACCCATTTGAAATAATGAGAATTGGAAGGAAAAGTTAATTCCTACCTACATCTTTGGTTGTAGTTGTACTTCATGTACAGCTACATGAAGTTTTGATTTTCAAGTGTGAAAGTCTTTATTGGTGAACAGTTGTCTTTACAGGAATGCTATGAATCTTGAGTTTGCTTTCTGTTTCCAAATTGGAGACAGACATGGCATCGTTCATGGCATACCAGCACTGCCGATTTCCTGTTACTGCAAACTCCTTGGTAATCAGTTTGGTACTTTCGATAATTATGCTGGTTTCCAACTACACACAGATTCTGTAGCTGCTAATGATACTTAGCCATCAGGTCTTTAAACCAAATTTGCAAGAAATGCTTCCTCCATATTCTTTCATATTTGTTATTTTTGCATTGTCTTCTTGGTACAAAATTTGGAGGGCACTCTCTCTCCTGAAACCATTTTGCTTACCCTGAGGAGATCTTCAGCCTTGTGTTGTTAATGAATGTCAAGCAGACTTCCATCACTAGAGACCACATAAGTCTTGAAGCAAGTCTTGACAGCAGATAACCTTAATATTTTGTATTAACCAACTTTTGGAGGCAGAATAAAGAAGTTGCCAGCAGAATTAAAGGCAGAGGTTGACATAGTCCAGACTGAAATACCTGTCTGTCCCCAGATTTTTTCCGTCTCAGAGAAGAATTTCGAAAAGAGTCGTGGAAGTCATGGAGTTTCTCTTCTTAATTAAAGCCAGAGGACCTGACAGTGCTTATTACGGGAGCTGTGTTCCTGTCAAAATGAATAATGTAACTTTGTGGAAAAATCTCTTTAAGCCTGTTGCAGCATTTGTGATCAGTAAAATTTCATGTTACATGGTTTCCTATATTCTCTTCTCTCTTCCCTTAAATTCAAGGCTCTTGAGATCTGCCAGCAGAGGAACTTTGTAGAAGAGACAGTCTATCTTCTGAGTAAGTAACTCAGAATAAATAACTGTGATAAATTACACCACTTTTAAACTTGTAATAATGTTTATGGTGTTAAAATATATTGTCTAATACCGTTTAACATGCTTTCACGGAGACAAAGTTGGTATGCAGTCCGTACAACCAAAGAACGTGATTTAGAAAATAAAGCAAAGCACTAGATGGATACAATGTCTTAACTTCATGTATTGTGTTACTGTGTTTCTTACTTGATGTTCTTCTGGGGTTCTGGAAGTGTTGTGGAGGCTATGGGGAACAAGTTGGGCAGGGAGGTGTTTTTGATACAATCTCCAAGAGAAGAGTAATACTGTTGGTTTTGAAAAGAGAGGAGAAATTAAACAAATGTTTTACTCTGAGTACATCTCAGAAGCTTAGTATTATCTTTTGCTAAGGTGAAAGATTTGCTTATATTGCTTTCTATCTTTCTTTTCCCCATAAAATTAATTGTAAATTAACTCCTTCGTCTGGCTAAGAATTCTGCCTCTGAATGAGAGGCATCGGAAGACTTATATGTGTGTTTATGCATTAGTCATGAACAGAATAGTAAGCATTTTTTTAAACAGTCTGTAGTTTAGTAGGAAGAATATTTTGTGGACCATTTCAGTGGAGAGTAGGATTTACGAATGAATTTATTTAAAGAATAGTTAGTAATTTCTGCTACTTCTTCCTGTTTCCTCTTATTTTTCATGAGTGTATGCTGCACTATACTTACTACAAATTAAGAGGGCCCATGTGGGCCCTTGAAGCTGGTATTTCATGTTACAGTTTCTGTCCATACACATACACACACTCCCCCTCATGTTAGGAGTTGCTGCAGTTCAGAACCCCACATATGACCCAACACACCCCTGAGAAAGCCTCCAGGTCCAAGTCCAGCAAACTGCTCCAAGCACTTGTTCAGATTATACTGATTTGCGTTCCAACATCTGAATAGACTAGATCTGGTCTTAGTTGTATTAGTTTCCTTCAACTTCACACTTAAAAAATTCTTACTGAAAGAGCACTGAACACTGATAAGTAATTAGCATTTGTAATCTCTTTTACTTATTTTTCCTTCCAGGCAGAATGGGTAATAGCCGCAGTGCCTTGAAGATGATAATGGAAGAATTGCAAGATGTAGATAAAGCTATTGAATTTGCCAAGGAACAAGATGATGGAGAACTTTGGGAAGATCTCATTTTATATTCTATTGACAAACCACGTAAGTGGGATAGTTTCTGGGAAGCCTTGCATTTGTGGATGCTACTGCAATTAAAGGATTGAATTGTTCACGGGTATGTTAGAGAAGGTGTTTATGTGTGGTCGGGGAGGTGGTCTGGTTTGTGAAGCACAACATAGCTGTCCTACTGTCCATAAAAACTTGCAGTAAGACAGCATGAGGGTAGGCTACACAATGAATACTTGGAGGCTTAACATTGAATAAGCTCTGCGTAGTTATGTCCTTAATGACAAATTAAAGGGAGAGTAGTGCTTTTAGTTTAGCAGAATGAGACTTTATTTTTAGACAGCCTCAAAACACAGTCTGCAAGCTTGATGAGGATGTTGTGTACTGTGTTATTACAACTGCTTCCCTTCGAGATTCTGAAAATGAAGAGCCTACACCTTTCTTCCCCTCAGTAAAACAACTAATTTATTTTGTTTCTGGGTTACAAAGGTAAGATTGGTAATAATGAGTGCATTTTACCTTTCATCCATTATATGAATAGCTACTCCAAGTTAAAAGGATGGACTCAGAAACATAAGCATCAGTGTTGTCAAGGAGGCAGATTCAAAGAAGCTCAAATTACTAAGAAAATAGAGAATTTTGTTAACTATCTACTCCATTAGTTTTTGCAACCTCTTCCGGGGCTTTAAATCAAGGCTTTAAAGTCTCTCTTGGGACCTCTTCTCTGGGGGATTGAAAGTCTTGTTGAATTAGTGTCAGAATACATATCTTTTCATCCCTTGGCTGCTAATTTTGACAGGAAGAAGTGACCAGAATCTGTTAATTCTTGAAAAGAATGGTGTCTAAAATTACCCATACTTGAATGCATCACTACAATCAGTGACATCTTTAGAGCAAAAGGGATTCAAAGCATACAGAATTCTCTCAATTCCTATATGTTACAGTTTCTGCCTATATGCAGAGCAGCTCTAGTGGTATTCCTCAGTTGTGGGGGTTGAAGAAAAAACACAGGCTTGAGTCATCATTCTAGCGTGTTTTTTAGCCAGATGCTCTTCAAAAAGCAAAACACTTCCATCGTGACACTCTCACCAGTGTTTAGAAACACACTGAAATCAGGTTAGGTGTTCGAAAATTTGTTTTTAAACCCTGGAACTGGGAATGGAATTACCACCAAAAGTAGTTAATTTTCTCACTCTATTTGCTTGAGTGCTTTTTTTTTTGAATCAAAATGCATTATTAACTTGTGAGTTTGTGCTGGAGATTCAGTTACCACTTTGCTGAATATGCTGGAAGTTCTGTAAATTGGCAAACTGTATCTTCCTTACTTCCCCAAAGGCTTTGTATACAAGCCAAGTAAATACAGCTGCAGGAAACATACGAAGACTGTAAAAGAGACTTAGTGTTTTCACTTAGTAGACAACTGTCAAGGAATAAGCCAAAGCCTGTAGCTTGTCACCAGAGTATCCTTTAATCAGGTATTTTGTCAGATTGTTTTGCTTAATTTCTTTGCCTCTTGGTTTTCACAGCTTTTATTACTGGTTTGTTGAACAATATTGGAACCCATGTTGATCCTATTCTTTTGATCCACCGCATTAAGGAAGGCATGGAGATTCCTAATTTGAGAGACTCACTAGTGAAAATTCTTCAGGACTACAACTTGCAGGTAGATGTTGCATTCTTCATGGGATACTAATTTTCAGAGAGACAGCAAGACCTCTTTGTCACTGAACAGCACAAGAAATTGCTATCATAATTTGTTCAGTCATCAGTCATGGACACTGTGGGCTGGTATGAAACTATGACAGAAAGAGTGGAAATTTGCCAAGATCTCTTGATGGCTTCTAGCCCTTCTAAATGTCTTTCATACTGTCATAAGCCTGGTGGGTAACTAGAAATGGAAGCATCTTGAGTGATTTTACACTGTCCAACTGTCCAGTATTGGAAAGTTTCATGACGAGTACTTTTCATTCTTCACGTGAATGCAGAGGCAGAATGGAGGCAGAATGCAACATAGCCTCACTGAAACATTCACCAGGTATTAGAGCCATATGTTAAGTGTCATACTAACTGAAGGAAGATGAACTTTTAAAATCAAACTCATGTCGGTGCAAAATCAGTTGGTTAGAGCATGGTGCTAATAATGCCGAGGTTGTGGGTTTGATCTCTGTATTATGGGCCATTCACTTGAGAGTTGGACTCAATGCTCCTTCCAGCTCAGAATATTCTGTGCATGTGTTGCCGTTTATGCATTTAAAAAAAAACCAGGACTGTTCACTGGATTATGGGAGTTCTTATCCCAGCATTATTGTACAGATATGTGCAGTCCCCTACGTGGTTGGTTCTGACACGTGTTTGTAAGAGCTTACAAGAAGCATACCCTTCAGTGTTCCCTCAAGGTAGCCAGCAGAGCATATCGCATTGCATGTTTTAAATCTCCCTGCTACAAGAAGAGTCCCAAACTTGAATTCTCAGTCATGCTCTTCTGGATCTCTCTACTGAAAGAAAGCTACAGAGGAGTTTGAATGCCTCCAGTGTGACCATGCAAAGTCCAAGAAAATATAGCTCAGTAGGCAGATGAAACTTCAATATTCTGAGCCTCAGACATTTGTTCCACATCTGCTATTAGTCTTTCAACATTTCGAGCAAATAGATGGGCTTGATGGTTACATTAAGGTCATGGCTGGTGTCTTGCCAGACTGGTAAAAGCCCATGTCTCTCTTCAGGGCAGGGTTTAAGCCTTTCTAAGGCTTTTCCATTGTTTTATTTTTATATGAACTTCAGATTATGACCTTGGCTATTTCAAAGGAGCATTTTACATTTCTTCGTCTTCAGAATCTTTATATGCAAGGAACCTCCCTGGATATAGATACATGTTTTCATATAATGCATGTTGTAACATTACTTCCAGGCTTTGACTTCATCTGGTACTAGTATCCTTCCAAAATGATACTAGCTAAATGCCATTCTGTATTTCAACAGTTGCATGTTAATCTTGCTGCTGTCAGTACCACCACTGATCCTCCTGTTCCTGCATTCTCATGAAATCAAAATGTAATATTTGTTGTGTTTGCAGGCAGACTGAGAAAGTGCTGTAAGCATAGCTCCAGCTTTGCACAAATACAGAGTATATTGCATGGCTTAAGACAAAGCTGATGACATCATTTGGTCATATTTTGGGGATGGAAGTATAATTTTTTCTTCAAATGCCTCTTAACAGAATTACTTTTGGATTAAAAGTATGTATTTAACCTTGAGAATGATATCTAAAACAGTTTGCTGTTAGCATTGAAATGATTCATGGATTTCAAATTAAATGATTTTGAAGTAGAGTTGGATAGCTCTAGGGCTAAAATTTAGATTTCATAGGGATAATAGAAATTAGGGAAGCTTAATGTAATTTGTGCTTGGCTTGCTTGTATGGTAGAAAAAAGTATAGCCACAAAACCCACAATATTTCATCAGAGAAATGTAAGTTAAAATAAGTCTGTTCTTTAAGTGTTACTGGCAATGTGAAGTGCACTGTTTATGAACAGATGGTATATCTACATTGAAATTTAGAGGTCTTATTGCTGGTCTTGCACACTTGCCTAAGTAGCCAATTGGCAAGCTGAAAGTTTATAGAGGGACTGTTTCTGCATTCAGCGTGTGCTTCAGGACATGGCTGGGACTTCAGGTGAGTGTCTAAGCAGCCTCTCCTTGCTGAGGGCAGTTCTGCCCTAGTGGAACTGGTACTGCTGCCTCATTAGCTGTTTTAAAACTAGTCTTTGGTGTGTTTGTATGATGCCTGGTTATACCTCTGTGCATGTTGCATAGGTTCATGCTGAGAAGTCAGTGGCCTTTATTCTGGCCTGGCACAACTCTGGCTTTTGGTAGAAACCTCCTGATATGTAGCATGAAACATACCAGACATTTTGAACTCATTCAGAAATGCAAATTTCATTGACTAGGGTTTTCTATAACTTCATCTTTTTGGATCTTGAGCTCTGTACACATGTAAGTTTTACTGTTCTCCTTTTCAAAGGCAAAAAGTATCTTGTGCTAAGATTCATGGAGGAGCGCAGGTGAAAAGAGAACCTGCTGCTTGACTTGCAAGTCACTGCCTAACACGAAAACTGTGCTGGTCTTTTCATAATGTTGGCTTCCCGAAAGATGTTACCGCTGTGCCATTATATTGTTTAATTATGGGCTCCTTTTGCAAGCCCTGATAAGATTGTTTTATGCCTATGTAAGCATGCAAATGCAAATTTCCTATTATGCTCTTGAGTTTCCATACCAGTAAACTTTACTTAGGTATGATTTGAAATATGGGTAGAAGTTAAAAGCAAGTGCCTTTGACAAACTTTGTCTTTTTGAAAACCATTCTTTCCATCCCAGCAAAACCAAGTAAATCAAACTGAGTGGCTGCCAAAGTATGTGTGACTCACAATATGCATTAGAGAATCCAGCAAGAAAGTCTACTAATGCAAATTGTGTTGTAATTTTGTTTTTTACTATGGACTCTTCCTTGAATAATTTTTATTCATATTGGCAGATTGCAGACTGATTGCTTCATTTTAACAAATTGCCACCCGCTAGATGAACTGCTGCAACTGTTCTATATGCTACTCTAAGCTCACCTTAGCTCTGCGGTTAACCTTTAAAATCTGATCGTTACCAACCAACCAAGGATAGCACTAAAGCAGAATTAGATATTCTTTTGGGCAAAAATAAAACATAGATCATGTACAACCTTTTTCTTAGGCTACTATTTCAAGTAAGTACTACTAATTTGCTTTTTGCTCTGACATTACCACTCTGCTTTACAAGTAGGGATCTATTAACCTGCCTTCCAGAATACCCATTTTTATTTTCCAACTTCAGGAAATGCAATTCTGCCATGAACTTAAAACTGAGCACACTCCTAACTATTCCCCTAAGCAGGGGAATATTTAAGTGCTCATTTAAGTGGTTTTCTGAATTGGGATTAAAACTTGAAGTGGTTTCTTTGGGTTTCTTCACCCCTGAGGGTGATTGATTTTGGTTTTTTCTCTTTGTCATCATTTGAGTTAATGTATTAAAACCATGGTACATAATCAAGTGACACTGTTTGATTGGAGTGATGAAAATTTATTTACTGCTGAAATAATACTGATTTTAGTGTTTATACACAGTAACATTCACAAACAACGAAGTTATGAAGACATAGACAATGAGGACAAAGTTATAGTAATAGGGGCATTTATCAAATAAATTGTAGTCTGAAGCTTTTTTATTGCTTCTGAAATCTACTTTGTTGCTGCCATAAATGTATAGATAAATTAGGCATGCTGGCTTAAAGAGAAACCTGCTCACTTATTAGAAATTACATATTCATAGTGCTTTTTTTATTTAAGTGCAAATAAATCACCATTCTCCAGGTTTCTAAAGCACTGTATCACACGTCTCACAAAGAAGGCTGGTAGAAAAATCCCCTTATTTGTAGACTTGTGAGTTAATTATAAGCCTGTTGTGCTTCCCAAATGTATAAAATAGGTGTCTTTTCAGCTTTGGTTTGTATCTGAATGAAATGTAGGAAAAGCTTGTATTGGAAGAGGCTTAAGTACCTCCCTTATTTTAGGAAGAAGTGCTTCATTTTTCACCCTTTCTATGTCATTTGTAAGAATAAATCTTTGAAAGATGTTGGTATTCTAAGAGTCCTTTTCCTCTATCTTTAAAACACAGAAGCAATTTGTTTAGATATAGTACTATAGATTTTGTGGATTAGCCATTTTACTCAAACGTTGACTTACTAGTTTGCACTTTGCTTGAACCTGCAGTAACTCTGATGGGTAACAGACATTGATCCATTCACAGAATCCACATCTGTCCATTCATAATAGAGCTTATGAGCTAGCAGAACCTAATGATAATCCAATGAATGCTGCTTGAAACAGCACCTGGAAAAATTGTTAGGTTATGCTCCTGAACATAACTAAAAATGCTGTTCAGACACCTTGGAGGCACTAGAGGGCAGGTGGCAGCTTGCACAGGGGGACATGTGCCTTTTGGCTATAAAGATTAAAAACAAAGTGCTTTTAATTGTGGTAGTGATGCTATTTGAAAGAATTCGGTTAACTGGCCTTGAGAAAGTTGGACTTGTTTGAGGATGTAGTGGTTTTAGTTCGCGTCTATTATTTACTCATTTTCCTCTGTGAGGTAAGGATTAGGAGAGAAGCAAAGCAGGCTCAAAACTTTAAAGAATATAAAGAAAGCTTTATTAACAGAACTAAAAGAAGAATAATAAGAGTCAGAATAAACCTTCAGAACACTTCTCCTCCCCCACCTCTTCTTTCCTTTCCCACTGACAATGTAAAGAGACAGAACTTGGGATTTTCAGACAGTTTACTATATAATACTACTCTGTAATAATTATATATAATATATAT
>VXBT01012888.1:0-11606 GCA_013400235.1 Oriolus oriolus
CCTGTAACCCAGGACATTATACAAACTTTATACAGACAGCTATTTTAAACGGAATTGTTTGGGGTAAAAATTACATCATTTTATGGTTGAGCATATGAATAATACGGCTAACAACAGAAAAACAATCTAATCAAATAACACTTCAGATCAACAAGTACAAACAAGATTATAAAGAAAAGTGCTTAGCAATTTCCTGCTTTTTAAATTTGTGGGAATTTTTGAAGTATTTAATTTTCTCTCCATCTAACTGATTTCATTAAAAAGAAATGCAAATGCATCAACTTTAACAAATTCCATGCAAGCAATTTATCTTCCCTGCCTCTGAAAAGAGTTTTACAAACTTACCAAAAATCATCCTAATCTTTGTATTAGTAGCAACACTAAAGGCACGAACATACATATTGAAAAGTCTCACTTTTATCTACATCTGTAAAGCAGAATGATGGTCTTAAAATGCCGGCTATAATCTGGGAGATGACTGCTATTTTGGAAAGGATGAGACCAGTAACCATGAAAAAGAAGTGTTAACAGTTAAAAACAGAGCATGGCTGAAAGTTGCATTTTCTTTGCTATGTCACACTCCTCCCCATGCTAAGAATTCACCATCGCCTGCAAATCACAGTCTACTCCCTTCTGTGCCGGTACACTTTTTTTGTAGATCCCACCAGAAACATAAGATCTCATGATTTCTAAAAGCTTTCAGGCCATTAGTTTTGTTCCATTTTCTAATTCATTTCAGGGCTCCATTTTGGAGCATAGCCTTACAAACATACAGGCACAACTGTAAGAATGTGAATTTCATTCACCCTCTACAGAAGAAAACATACACTTACGGTTTTGATGTATTTAGAGGGAGAATCAACACAATCCTCAACTGCCAGAAGGAGAAAAGCTTTGTTTTTATTTCCAAGGTTCCTACCTACAATCACAGTTTGTTCTACTGCTTTTGTGTCAGCCTTGAAGGATACTTGACAACTGCTCACAAATGTTTCTATTTTCACACACAAAAAAATCCCACTTAAGTTAAGCATCATCAAGGATTAAAAACATCTCCAACATTCCAACAAGAACAGCCAAGGAAACTGAACCCCCCACGATGGGCTATTGTCCTTGATGCCCATTCCAGAGGTAATCTTCTTCTCTTTCTTGGTCTAGAATTTCGTGCTCCATTTTGAACTAGTTTCCAGGTGCCATACAGGCCACAGACAGAGGAAGGGAATTGGGAGCAACACAGATTTTATTGTCTCTCGCAGTCCCTTACTACTTTTATATATATATAAAATTTTTGTTAAGAAATTGTTTTATTATAGTCAAAAAAATTACAGAGAAAATACTTTTGATCACCTCACCCATCTTTCTGCCAGTATGACTGTGTCTTATTTTATCCTCCCTGGAAATGCTAAGGTTTTTTATTTTCTGTAGAGCATTCACCCACCTGTGGGAATACGAGTCACCATCTTCAACATTATTTTATATACCAGCTTCAGAAAGTGGACAGAACACAGCTGATTCCCTGTACTAAGATCCAAGGCAGGAAGGAAGCCCAGCCAAGCCCTCTTCTGCTCCAAGGTGCATTACTTTCAGCACCTGCACTATGTGCTCCCCACAATGCCCAAGAGTGTGGTGTTCAAAGACATCAAAGCCTGACCTTAACTCAGAACGCTCATAATCACTTAGTGTTTGGGCAAAAATCCAGAAGTTCTATGATAAACCATTGGTAAAAATGGAATAGTAATTTTCATACAGTATAGGTCAATTAAACTTGAAAGGCATTTTGTGGCACAAACTACAAGACATTTTTCTAGCCACAAAGGCTTTCTTCTCAACATTTTTACATTCAGTAAAGACGCCAGTACTCTTTAACACAAAAAACCAAACACGAACCCAAACTCCTTCCATGAAAAAATATTTTAAAATCCCAAACAAACAACAACAACAACAAAAAAAAGCCCCAGAACCAATGACAACAACAAAATAAACCCATACACACACTCAAAAATCCCAAACCCAAAACTGAAAAGTATTCTACTGGAAGCTTAGGAATTAGACACAAATAAGGAAACTGTGATTCCATGTAAATAGATACAAAAAAAAAAAAATTTGCTTCCACAAAGCCAAAGAACAATTTAATTTTTCAAGCTCAGAGGTAATATGAAGATATTACCACATGTACATATACAATGACAGATTACTTTTGCACTTGTTCCAGACCTATTGCTAGAACAGCACACTCCTGGTTGTTGTTTCCAGTGGTAATAATAACGTGCAGTCTTCCTGACATTCACACTTGCCTTACTCCTGCAACCTCTTTTGACGGAATTAATCACACGTCAATTTCACCTGAAAATGGGGCATGCTTATCTGCATATAAAGACACATACTAAAATAATAGCACTTAGGTTTTGACACGCAAAGCTATTTTTGCAGTTTTATAGGCTGATTCACATTTGGTCTACAATTTTTATTTCCATCTTTATTTTAAAAAATTTAAAAAGGAAAAAGACTAATGATGAAAGCACATTACTGAGTGCTTAATAAAACAGTGGGAAGAACAGAATGCCATTTTTTATTTATTTTTCCAGTGTCTAAAGCCACATCACTATAAAAAATTAAAAGTCTCTCAAGTTGGATTGGAATGTTTTGAAAACAAATTATTTTATTGCAAAGAAGAGAAAAAGGAGATTAGAACAAGTATCCTCAACCTGAAGTCTCCCAGCAGTGTTAAAGTTACAGCACTGCACTTCTCACGCTCTGCTTGAGAAATACATTTCATCTGTCTATCCATAAAGAACAGACACATTAGATGCCTTTTTTGGATAATTTTTTTTGAGTTTTTTGAGTTTTTTGTTGCCATATCCTTCTTGTGCCTTACTATTTCCTCAGAAGATCTGCTACTGGTCTGTGGCTCACCCTTCGAATGCACTCCCTCAGATAAAAATGTGTCAGATTCTTCTCTTCTGAAAGTAGTAAACACAACAGGTATTATACTCCATCCTAGACAAGCATCACAGGCCTCAGTGTCAAAGTCAAGGATGGTTTCAAGTGCTTTGTGACTCTCTGAAGGCCACAGAAGCATGCAATTGCAGTTTGAAATGGTAATGTGAATTTAAAAGCAATTCCACTAAAAAAATAAAATCAAGTTATCATTGATTTGAATTTTCAAGAGCTTTCCAGAATGATTTTTTAGATACCAGCTTGAGAACAAAGCACTGCATCATGCTGCATAACCGTTCTCAGAGTGGATCATTTTCCTGCATGATAATCATCCTCACTTTTACTCCAAAAAACCTCTTCAGGTTCAACTCAACTTCAGGTAGCTCTCAATCAACACTACTTTCTTGTATTTCTGTGCTCTTCATTGCCCTTAGTGCCTCCACCTCCCCATAGCTGTTTCATGTACTTCTGCTCTGTGTTACACCATTTTCAAACATCACTGTGCCTGCTTACCTGAGTTTGCCTGGCTACAGGAGCCTTGACAAATTAATGCACTCCAACAGAGCAGCTCCTTGCTGCTGCAGTGAAAAAGTTCTCCTGAAAAGGTTTACCTTTTCCTCCTCTGAGTTGTCTCAAATATGTCTGCATTTGGGAAGAAATCAAATAGCACCAATTTCAGTACTAAAACCTGGCTATTCTTCATCTCATCAATATTATCTCCAACCCATTTTGGTCCTCACAAGAAAGACTTTCATTTTCACTAAACGTGATACAAATTTAGAAGGAGGAAACTAAAATGCTCACTCAAGAACCTGGTAAATTTTAGCATTCAAAAGTACAGACAGGAATGTACTGCCACTCAGGAATTCTGAAACTGTGTAAAAACTGCCTAAGTATCTTGCATTTATATAACCCTGTGCTGCACATAATTTTGGAGCAGAAGATATCCTGCAGCATAACAAGGGCTCTAAGGCCTCAAGAACAAAGGAAACCTGTCTAATAAAGGATTATAATGATACATTACTTAATCAACCAATGTTCAAAAATAAAAGAAACAGAAACAACCATTAAAAGAAAAGTTACTAGTTATATGTGGCAGCACTTGATAGCTTGTATTGAATTTATTAGCCATAACATCAAACTAAGGAATTCTGTCCCACTTGAATGGCAACTCTGATGTTTGAGGAATTTCAAAAATATTTTGGAATCTGTTGCATTTCTTTGATAGGAGAACAATGCATCTGTTCCTATGAAAATGAGATGACAAAAAGGAAGAAGGAATGGGAATGTGAAGAGGCAAAGTGATCTAGAAATGACAAAAAGATAAAAGACAGCTCAGGAATTGTTTCTCTGTTGTCAAAAGAACTTTCCTGAATCTACAAGAAGCTTTCTTCCTGCCTCTAACTGCATCTTCAAATAAACCTTCTCCTCCTGACTATTCTTAAGATTTTCTAATAAAAGGCACTTATTTTCTATTAATAAGTTCAGGTATTTTCAGGCAGTGGTTGCCTGAAAATGCACTTGTTCCTGAACAAAAGATGTATTTGTTTCCATGTGTGTATGGTTAGATTTTGAAATTCCTTTATTTAGGATTCAGAATAGAGGAGTAAAGACGACAAGCATTTGAACTCCTCTGTGCAGTTACTGAACCCGATACTCAGTTCCAGACTGCAAACCTTCCAAAACTACTAGGTATGATGGTGCATCTAAGTCACCAGTGGCAGCCCCCTAAGGTACGGTGTCTGTCCTCCAGAAAGCTTAAGCCCTCGACTATCCTAAAGATACCAGGAAAAATTTCTCCACTGACATGATCAGGTATTGGAACGGGCTGCCTACGGAAATGGTGGAATCACCATCCCTGAAGTGTTCAAACAGCATGTGGATGTGGCACTGGGGATATGAGTTAGCAATGCTAAGTCACTGGTTGGATGTGATCACCTTGAAAGCTTTTTCCAGCCTGAAAGATTCTGTGATTCTTTAACACATTTCTCCAACTCATGAAGGAGACAAGTGCACCCTTTAGTGCCAAAGTACCTAATCAAAGAACTGTACACCAGCAACAGAGTAGAGTAGTAGTAGAGCTCTGTAGAAATCTAGCTAGTAACAACTTGTTTTGCTGTCAAATTCCCAGGCTCATAACATGACTTATTTTCAACATAGGCATCTCCCAACTTCTTGTTTCTGCTGACATTGCAAAAGAGAACAGACAAATAATCTAGTATTTTTAGCCTTTTTAAAACTCTGCTGCCTGCCTCTATGCACCAGAGGTAATAAAAAAAGCCTCAAATCAGGCATTACTAAAAAAGAGAGACAATCATTTTCAGCAGCTTTGGCTCTCTTTTGCCTTCTGTATTATCCTGTATTACTCCAAGGCTTCAAAATGTATTCTTAGTAACAGGATCTGTCTCAATATGGAAGAAGAAGTTTTTTCCTCTCACCCTTAAAATCGCTTTCTATTACTGTCTTGCCACTGAGAGTGCATTCCTAGAAATATGCGTTATTTCATTAGCTGTGATTTTACACAATCATACTGAACAAGATTTTCTCAGACGCTGTAGACCACGCTGTGGGTTGTGGTTTTCCTATGAAAGAGGTCATATTTCACATATTTTAACCAGTGAAAAAGGTCACTTGTCATAGCAGCTTATAAAGTTTGTTAAACATTTATACAAAGCCAAGTGGCACAAACTGAGATGCTACACAGTTTCAGATACCAGACTCCTGTCTTTGGTAAACAACAGGAAACAAGATGAGTGAAAACTGTCTCCTCTGCATATGATTGAGGTGATGACCTACCTTCTTCCACCTGAAGAGGGACTGGAAGGAGTGTCACAACATTGTTAGACACCTGTTCGATGTCAAATGCTCAGCATTGATACTGTTTGACAGCATGTACTGCGTATTTATTGCCTCGAGCAGGACAGATGTTAGCAACGCAGGAGATGCTAACTTTCTACTCTTTCAAGAACAGACCTACTATTTCTCCAGAAAGCCAGATTTGGCAATTACATTAGTTGCAAACTGGCAAAAAAATTAGCAAAAGTGACAGGAACGCAAGTCCAGCAATTCTGCAAAGTGGGCAGTCAAATTGCTTTTAAATTCAAAACCATGCTATTAACCCCCAAAGATGCTTGGTTTGAAACTCATTACCATAAGAAGATTACTTTTCCTTGACAGTACCATTTTGTACCAAAACTTACAAAACAATGAATTTAAAGAACTGACAAAGAAAAAGTAAAGCATAGCAGAGAATTATAATGGTGAACACAAATGTAAACTGAATGCAAATGAAGAAGTGTGGGCTCCTTCAATACTACTCTGAGCAGACCTGGTGATAAGCCTGTCACATAAAACACCTAATTAGTTTTGTAATAGCCTAAGCAATACAGAACTGCTGACAAGGTATGAACCAACAGAGAAACTGGAAATGATCCTTCCCACCATAATGTTCTTTAAAGGTACATGACACAAAAGCAAGGTGTAACCTGCATGGTATCGAGTTGGTTCCACAGCTGCTCCTTGTCACCCATTCAACTGTTTCCACAGCCTCTTCTGGTACAAGTATTGACATTATCAGCAAGAAAAGATAAGCACATATCTTTCCACAATACATGCGTATAGAAATGATTCTATTTCTATAGAAATAGATTGCGTATAGACGAGGAAACATGAATGGGCACAGGATGTGCAGCCCTGAAGTGGTCCCAAAGAAAGCTGTGGGGTCTGACCCTGGCAAGATGCAAATGCTCTGACACAGATCAGTTTTTCTCCTTTGGGCTGCACAGTACTTTACTTGTTTTACACAGTAATAGAATCTGTAATTTCTTAACACAAATTAAGCAGTTTCATATGTGTGGGGGTTCAAAATGTGGCCACAGAGAACGGCTTTGGTTGGCTGGGGCGTTGGGAGAGACGGGCGGGCCACGTCTGGCAGAGGCGAAACAAAGAGCAGGAGGAGAGACAAAGAGCAGGATCGTTAACGGGAGATTGGGCGAGGAGATTGTAATCTGCAACCATTAGAAACGCTAAGTATGTCATCTTAGAAGCTGAAGTTTGTAGCTGCTGAACTGTTGGTTTGTAGCAGTATATAAAGATGTGCCCTGTACATTAAAAGTTGGCTTTGCATGCACCCGGCGAAGTCCATGTTTCAGTCACCGATACATATGCAATATCCTCATATTTTAGTATTATAAAAGAGACACTGTTCAAATGCTTCAAAAAGTAATTTTTTAGTTTCTTTGGCTAGCCCTGCTCTTGAATGGTCTGCCACCACTCAGCAGTGCTTCTTCTGGAAAAAAGATAAATCTATTATACAAATTTAAGGGATATGACCAAGTTTCTCAAGTCCCCTGCAGGTACTTTGACTCACTTCATCAATATCTTTCCCTCTGCAGAGAAGATTAAATTATAATCACTTTGGTCAAGACCCCAAAGGGAAAGCAGCCAGCTCTTCCCAGGGCAGCTCCGCTGCTTGCCCCCTCCAAGGATCAGGACCTCACTGCCTCTCTTACAGGTCAGCATAAGATTCAGCAGGAGGATATGGCTCGCCTCAAGTTCCCCACTCCAGTACTCAGCTGCTGAATCTCAAGCTCATGCTGATGTTCCGCTAGGCAAACGTACTTCTCAAATACAGCTCCATGTGCCAGACTACGCTCTGTGGTAAAGGAGTTTAAAAGTGTTGCAGAGCACAAAACAAATTATAAATTAATTTTTAAAAAAACAAAATCCAAGACTTGCTATGCAAGGAAGTGAAGGAACAACGAAAGTTAACCTTCATAAATATTCCTAGACCTTAAAAGTGATTTAAGTATCACGAATATGATATTTTTAATCCATCAGGCCCAACTTCCTTTTTGCCCTTCAGAAAATTAAGAAGGCAAAATCATACTTGGTAAAAGTCATTTATTTTGAGCTCTTCCGTCTATTAAGACAGACATCTTCAAGCAATTAAGGGCAATAAACAGATTTTAAAAGCATAGAATAGAATCATACAACTGTTAAGGCTGGAAAAGACCTCTGAAATCATCGAGTCCAACATTTAAACTAGTACCCCTCTGTTCACCACTGAACCGTGTCTCCAGGTGCCACATTCCACTACTTCCCTGGGCAGCCTATTCCAATGCCTGACTACCCTTCAAGTGAAGGTATTTTTCCTAATATCCAGTCTAAACCTCCCCTGGTACAAATTGAGACCATTTCCTGCCATCTATCACTTGCTGCCTGGGAGAACAGACTGACCTCCACCTGGCTATGGCCTTCTTTCAGGCAGTTGTAGAGCGCTATCAGGTCTCCCCTTAGTTTCCTTTTCTCCAGGCTGAACATCCCCAGATCCTTCAGCCACTCCTCATCAGACTTCTGCTCCAGACCCTTCACCAGCTGTGTTGACCTTCTTTTTGTTATACCTTGTCCACTTCTCCCTCTGCCTACAGTTCTCAAAGGCAGCAGTCAACATCAGTGTGATGGAGGACAAGGCAGAAGAGCAATGCTGGTAACCTGAGACTTGCTGTTAGAGAAAGTTCAACTTTCACATTCATCTCCCCCTAAATTCACCCATTTCTTAGACTACGTTATCTTTCTACCATAGAATCAGTAAGACACAGACGTGGGAGATATGATGGTTTTTAACATACTTATTAAGGTACCACAGAGCTTATTGCCTAAGTAAAAGTAGAGGGAAAAATAGTGTCCGGAAACACTGCAAAAGCATAGCAAAAGTACTGGGAAAAAAAAGTTATCTTCCATGGCTACACAAATATTACAACAACAGTTCATCTGTTACGACACTGAACAGTCTCTGAGAATAACAGGCAAGAAAGTACATAAATGCCTGAGAATTTGCCATGAATGCCATGGATGTGTTTCCTTCATCTGAAAAGACTTAAGTACCAAGCCTACAAAACCAGTTTGGGGCAAACAGGAAAAAAATTTTCTCAGAAAAAAGATGTCATTAACAATAGCATTAAATAAGAGAAGCTCACCAGATCTTTCTGGTTTTCAAATGCCGTCAAGGCCCTAAAGTTTAACTCTGCCTGGTAATGAAATGGGTCACCAAGTTTAAACTCAGTATCTGAGCTACTTTTCTGCTGTTTATTGGGACTGACAACAGTACAGCTACATATTACAGACAATTAAATTTACTCCTGTACAAAACAAGAGTTTCACTTCTAACTGTAGGCTGAGGTTGCCCAAGGCTGCAACCAACTATAAACAGTCAACTGACACCATCTTCTTCTTTAGTTCCAAGACACAAAGAGACAGGGAGGAAGGCCTAAGAATGTTTTGCCATGAACAGAGCACCTGTAGAGGCTGTAACCAGTCACAGGGTTTGTAAATTTCCGTGATATAGTCTGTAATCATAAACTCTGCATATAGCCAGATGAAAGAAATGTAAGTATACTGTAAAGAGATCCTTACTATAAGCTGGATAATTAAATAATGTAAAATCACAAATAAAGTCAGATAATTAAGTACACACTGCAGTACAATTGCCAGAGGTGAGTGCATACTCCTGGAGTCACACCACCTGATAAATGGTTACTAAGTAAAATGTCAGACTACCCACAACTTACAGAACACAGGTTACACTGGCATCCATTTATATGCTGGTAAGAAAACAAAGAAGTCTTCTCAGCATTTTAAAAATTCTGGACTGCAGCTTCATTTTTTCCTCTAATTAAATGGATTTAATCAGAGGTAATAGCTATGATAGATCAAAACCAAGCAGTCTAATGCAAGACTTGCTGTTCATTGTAAGTGCAGAATTTCTGTCTCTCATGGTGGAGCAATTAAATTTCTGTCATCTTTCTGTAGCGATGTGACTGCTGGAATCAAGTTATAAATTTCAGGCTCATTTTTCTGAATTGTTCCACACACTCAAGATTATAGTCATTCTTACTATCACTCCTACAAATATAAGGACCTTCTTATATTCTGAAACCTCCTCTTAGGGAACTTTCTTCTTTCTTAACAGCAGCACTATTTATTAGGGTTTAATTCTCAGAACAAAAGTCATTTCACAATGTACACCTTGCCAAAAGCAGCAACCTTGTTTGTCCAGAAGCACAGAAAAACCTTGAACCAGGACTGTGCTGTCTGAGGCTATGCAGGTCTCCAATTAGCTCCTCTAAATAGGAACGAAAAAACCCTTTTATCTCAATCTCATCCTTAAACATTTTTGCATTCATCCAAGGCCTGTCCTACTTTCTTTTTGCAATTGTTAGAGACTTACAAATAAGCTTGATGAGAAAACTAAGCTCAATTCAAGGGTGTACATACATGCTTGTTTGTGCTCTGAGAAGGAAAAAGGTGATGTCCTCATCAGAGAAGAAAGTGGTTGAGAGGTAGCTGATGAACGTGGGAAGCAATTTACAATTGTTTCGTCTTTGGACCTCATCGTAGTTCTTTCAGCATTATTACTTTCAAGTGTTCTCTTTTTTGAAGGCCCTACAGATAAAAATTACTTCTCTATTTTGAAAAAAAAAAAAAAAGGCAACATAAATGCATCATCCCCACAGGCAAGGACTAAGATGGCAAATGGAAGGAGTACATGCTCAATTCTACCACCTCCTACTCCTCAGAAGTGGGATCATATTACTAACATCCACCAACTCTCACTGTTATGCCACTCCACAAACATAAATTCTTTTCAGAGAGAAAAAAAGGGCTAAACTGAGGTGGAAGGGGAAGCACCACATTTCCTTAAATATTCATCTATGTGCAGATCCTGCCTGCATGCCATATAGGCTGCAGAATCTATAGTGTGAATTAAGTAATTGATGTAGCTCTGATAGAAGAAAAGATTTGTTTCTCATTTACTTTGCTTTGCGTTTTTTTATAAAACATGGGAGAAGTAATCCCAATGGCAAACTCAGAAAGCAGAATGGCATACTTATTGAAGCAAACAGAGCAAAAAGGTCTAAATTTTGCTCACAGTCCAGAAATACATAGAAAGCCTGTAAAAACCAGGAGGAAAAAAAAAAACCAAAACATATGCTGTTATTTTAACAAGTAAAAGATAATAATTCCAGATCTCTAGACTTCTACTTACTCTGCAGAATGATGAATATGTATCATCAGCTCAGTTTCAAAAGTAATCAAACCCTAGTTTGCTTTTCATAGAATCACAGAATATCCTGAGCTGGAAGTGACCCACCTGGATCATCAAAGCCCAACTCCAACTCCTGGCTCTTCAGACCCTCAAGAGTCACACCATGTGCCTGAGAATATTGTCCAAATGCTTCCTGAGCTCTGTCAGGCTTGGTGTTGTGACCACTTTGTTCCAGTGCCCAACCATCCTCTGGGTGAACAACCTTTTACTAATATCCAACCTAAACCCCGCCTGACACAGCTTCATGGTGTTCCTTCAGGTCACCAGAGAGAAGAGATCGGTGTCTGCCCTTCTGTCTACCCTTCCTCTTCCCCTCACAAGGAAGCTCTGGACTGCTATGAGACATCTCCTCAGTCCCTTCTTCTCCAGGCTGAACAGACCAAGCAACCTCAGCTGCAGCTCGTATCACTTCACCTCTAGATCCTTCACCATCTTTGTTGCCCTCCTTTGGACACTTTCTAACAGTTTAATACCTGTTCTATATCATGGTGCCCAGAACTGCCCCCAGCACTCGAGGTGAGGCCGCCCCAGCACAGAGCAGAGTGGGACAATCCCCTGCGTTGCC
>VXBT01012888.1:11775-23847 GCA_013400235.1 Oriolus oriolus
GGACAATCCCCTCCCTTGCCCAGCTGGCGATGCTGTGCCTGATGTCCCCCAGGACATGGGTGGCCCTCCTGGCTTCCAGAGCACTGCTGGCTCACGTTCCACTTGCCATCAAGATCACTTTTCACAGCGCTGCTATCTAGCATCTCATTCCCCAGTCTGTCCATACATCCAGGGTTGCCCCATCCCAGGTGCTGAATCTGGCATTTGCCCTGATTAAAATTCATTTGGTTAGTGATTGCCCATCTCTCTTAATTTGTCACAGTCTCTCATGTGTTACATTCCCCTGTTAAAGCATCTAGAAGTTAGGGGAAATTATTTAAAAGCAAATAAAAGTAAATTAGTATAGTAGAATCCTAATTATCTGTCTTTCACCGAAAGTGTTACACTAGCAGGTTCAAGAAACCAGCACAATTATCTGTTACTTTTTGTCTTGCATCGACAGACAAAATCCTGTAAAAATTCCTCAAATACATCTATAAAGAAGGAACACAAGAAACAAAATAATGATTTTTCAAAAGGAATCTCTACATACTATATATACTGAAAAAAAGAGCTCCCCCAAGAAGTTCTTTATGGTTAAGAATAAATTCACAGATTAAATAAGGAGAAGGAAAACCATGAAAAGAGCAAAGCCTTCCACAGGACAAACTGCAATTAGATAACTGAATCTAATGAAATCTGTGGAATGGATTTACAGAAGAAAATTGGGTAACTATTGAGAGACAACACTGGGAAAGAATAATTTATTTATCTCAATGATTTTCAAGCATAAATGGTAACTACAGATCGTGTGCGAAAATACACAGTTACAAATACCTTACATAGTAATGTGCCTTACTGGATCTTCCTAATGATGAGTAATAGCAACAACTCTTTAAGGATACACTCCTACTTCTCACATTCCTCTGTGAAGATATTCAGCACCAATTGTGTGACATTTCTGAAGCCCTTCAATCTTTCTACACACTTTAATATTATTTATTTGTTTGTTTGTTTGTATTGCTCCTCCTATGGTTACAGAAAATCATCACAGTAGTTGGACTAGATAGCCTAAGGAATTACTGCTATTAACAGTAGGAAGGAACGTGAGAGTGTGTGTCTATGTGGATAGTTACCAAATCAGTTACTGAAGGAAAGAAATGTTAAATAAAGACAGCACTTTCAGGGATCAGTCTTTGTTTGCAAATCAAAAATCTTAATTAGCGACACAGATTATCAGGATTGTTAATTTGTGCTCCTTCTACTCGTCAACTGACCCTACAGCCATAAAAATAATGATACTATGTACAGAATCTCCTGATTGTCATGTTGCAATCAACAGTCAAAAAAATCTGAAATGAAATTTACTATTAAAAAAACCCCTTATACACAGCTGATATCTTACACATCAGTTCTCAAATGTCACCTACACTCATGAAAATGTCGTAATGGAAGCAAAGGGATCTTGCAGATCAAAAATATTTCCTATTATACCAGTTTGTTTTGTGTGTCTAGTTCAGAGACATTTCACTTCCCCTCAGATTGTGAAATGCAATTAAACATTTGAAAAAATGAATCATTTTAATAAAATGCTGTTAATTGGACTTTTAATTGAAAGTCCATTTTTCCTCTTTCTCATACAAAACACCAGCAGCAACCAAACCAACCCAGATCACAGGACAACTTGGGCTGGAAGGCTGTGTCTGGCAGCCCACCTGACCCACCCCCCTGCTCACACTGGGGCTAACACAAGCATAATTCCACATCTGAGTATAAGCAAACAGCAAATCTGTAACAAAACCAGGAAAATACAGTTTAACAAAAATCATGGGCTCTGATCACAATTCTTGCTAGTCACAAGCAGTATATTTCCTGGGAAATGCAAATGTCACTTGCAGTTTGAACCACCTGAATGAACCAAAGAACACCTTACTGTTGAATTTCCATGGATTTATTCCTCTGGGACTCCGCATTTCATCTGAAGCTGACAAAATGTACTCTATAAATATTTATACGGCATATAGCAGATTTCTTTTTATTTCTCAATGCACAAATAACATCCATATAGCCACAGGTTTTATGATTACCTCTCCTGGAGATATAATTTAAATACTAATTTTAAATGTCAGCTTGTGAATAAGAACTGTTTAAATGTTCTTTAAGTAGTGTGATTTGTAGTAAACACTAATGTATTAGTAAAATTAATTTTAGTTAGCAGAAGTGAAAATAACAGCCCATTTCATTTACCTTGCTCAGTATGGTTTTTTATTAATAGGCTTTATTTTTTCAAATACGCAAGAGAAACTTCTTTTGTCATATACAGATTAGAAATGTAAACACTTAAACACTTCCCACAATGACTGACTTCAGAATTGATTCTGAGCATTATCTCAAAAAAAGCAAAGAACCGGCATGACAAAGAGCACTACTGCCCCCTAATGAGCCAGACCACAAAAGCTCCTCTGTAACAGCATTTTGTGTCTTTCCTGAAAAAAAATCAAGTCATTATATCCATGAATTAGGAAGAAAAAAAAAGGGAAAAAATAAGACAATCATTAAGAGCATATATTTCAACTCACGCCACATTTCCGCACAAAAGGCACATACATAATTTTGGAGAGGAAAAAAAAAATACCCAGTAGCTACAATTTTCAGCACCGAGAGATCATGGAGATGCAAGATACACCACAAAAATTACCCACACTTCCGTTTGTATCTGAGCAGATATTAGTCAATCTTATATATTAGGACGTAATCCTGTAGTGATCTTCACACCAACACAGATTTTTAAATTTTAATGTCCGTGCTTTGAGAGCACCAGTTTTCTTGTTGCACTGTTTTATCTAAATGCCCATCAGAATTTTGTTCTAGGCCTGTAATTATCGCAAAGTAATTCTGATCTTGGTATCTAAACATACTCACAAAAAGAAATAGGGGAGGTAACAATCGAAAAGTCTACTATCTGAGTTCTGTTTGTACAGGAAACAGAAGAACTTTCTGTCTTACATGAAAGTGACATTTTTCCCTCTATATTTTTTTTAATAGTTTTGCCATAAGAACTGAATCAGTATTCAGTGCTCATCAGTGTAGCTTGGGCACAAAATTTTGTCCAGTTCCTGTATCTGCATTTCAAAAATACAGATTGCAATGAAATGCTGAAAAAAATACAGCTGCTGCAAGTCTTAGCAAGAAGCACAAACATAAGCTGTATATTCTCTTTTATTTCACCATAAATCAGAAATTGCACTCACATCAGTAAAATTACTGGGATTTAAATCCAATGCTAAAGCAGCACTGAGTTCTGATTCCTCCCCTCAAACTCCTTATACTGAATTTTTCACAGGTAAACATTCTGGCAGACACCACAGAGCTAAAGACTCCAATTTCCATTGGCAAGACAAGGTTAAAACCAAGTCATGTGCCTAATTTGAAATATGCTGGCTAACAAAAGACACAGATTTTATGAACAAAAAATTATGCTCATTAGTGAGTTTGGGTACTGATATGCTACCAAGTCACTAAAATCCTTGAATTTAAGGCTCAATCTTAAAACCTCCAAATATGGGGTTTCTGTGGCCTCACATACTGTCATCATTCATATAAATACATCATTAGCATAGAAAGGTTGCAAGTGATGAGCAATGTCTTACATAACTACACACATGGTAGAAGGCTGCAACCTACTACGTATTAAAAGCATAAGAACTACAATCATATGCTATGTGATAAAAATAAACTATCTACAAAAACATTTTAGAGACCTAAAATAACCATATTCCCCACTTCTATTACAGCCCAAAGAGCTGGTAACACAGCACGCAGTCTACTGAATATTTATGCTGTTCTATCAGTATTTCACAATTCCAAGTGTTTACTATGATCTTTATGAAATACAAAAATGAAAATAATGACAAGAATAACAACAATCAAGAGTTCCAATGGATGCCTTTAACAGAACTTTCACATAAGGCCATCACAACAACTCATTCCAACTCTGTTGATATCTATTTTCTTACCTTTGAATCTTCATTGCTCACTCCCAGCTCCAGCACAGCCTGAGGAGACTTCAGCTTTGCTTGCATGGACTCTGCCATTTGAAGATTAAGCTGCCATCCAATTGTTTCAAGCTGTAAAACACAAATTTAGATGACAATCAGATGGTACAGAAGCACTGAGGTCAACTTTCAAAACTGCCAGTGGTCTGTGACAGTGAACACAGTGTCATGCTCTACAAATGTTAAGCATTTGTATACAATGCATGTCCCTCAAATTATCCTGGACTCCAAGACAGATTTGGAGTCTCTCTTGTCAAAATTACCCTTCAAATTGCCACTCAAATAAAGCAACTTCCTATGTATCAGATCTGATGGAACCAATCCATAGAACACAACTATAGGTCAGAATATGGTAGTTTCCTATTCTTGGGGAAGTTTATCAGCAAAGCTGCAGATCCAATTTCATTTCATATTTATTTTTCTTTTAGGAAAAAGAAAAAAATACCAATAAATAGTAAAGCAGCTAAAAGTGGTGATTTCTTAATCCACAGACCTAGTCATGTCTGTTGTACCAAATGCAGATCTTAACAACAAAAATAATTCTGCTTTTTGAATCCTTTGTGCTGAAAAGACAAAACCCAGGTAAGCATGTGAGCAATAGAATTTTTAATAGAAAGCTATAAAAAATACATCTCAAATTATTTTTTAATCATTAATCGAAAGTCATATTCAAACATTATTAAGGTACAGCTCAAGCACAAATGAAGTACACAACAACAGAACTACAAGACTTCCACAAAATAATCTTCCTGACCTTCGTGAATAAAAAGAAGTGGATACACAAAGTCTTACCATCTGCCAAGATAATTTACACACACAAATTCTTTTTAATCTAGTGTCTCCCCTCCACTAGTAAATATGTGGGTGACTTCATGAAAGTGTGCCACATCTTGGTTAATCTTGTACCAATGTAACAGCTAAATTCAGCTGAGATCATTAACAGAATAAAGCTATGCCAAAGGCCTTGTATTGTGAACAGCAATACATGCCTGGCATCCTCCAGTGACAATGATCTCTAGATGAGATAGGAAAGAGTGGAAAAAACTTCTTCTGTTGGCACAGTTCAAAGACAGAACTTCCAAAATTTATTGCACCTATACTATTTACACTTACATACTAACATATGTTTTACTACATTCATCTGTACGCTGGATCAATATGAGAACTCTGTCAACAAACACTGGCCACCACATAGCTAGGCGTACCAAAAGGAAAATTATATATCATGATATATCCTAACCACCAAGGCCAATACAAGATACAGAGTTTAGCCCAGGCCACAGTTAAAGGAAAGTCACAGTCTCAGACTGACTTTGTGTAGAGCCATAGGAACAGGACAGCAGGAAGAACTTCAGCAGGTCAGCCTGCAGTCTGTCAGCTGCTCTGCAATCAATGTACCATTCAAACTTCAATTTGTCATAAAAATAAAGAAGTTTACATTTAATCAAATCCATGAAAGTATGAAAATCACACAAAGGGACCCTGTGAAGATGTTCCAAGTCTGGTCCACCTCATTTTGAGCATAGCTGTAATAACAGTATACTCACAGCCTATGAATTACAAGATGCTTTAAAGAAAAGTTATTTAAATTATAAAAGGAGATGAATTTTTAATCATAATTCTGCTTTGATTTTCTCTAACCTGATTACATCTTGGTTAGTGAAAATAATAGTGCATGGCCCATCTCACCCAAGAGCATGGTGCCGCGGTGAGTCTCCTGTCCCGGCCGGCAGCACTGACCGCAGGCACCAGACATACCCTGCCTGGCCCGGAGGGGCGGATGGAGGCGATCGCAGCGTGGGAGGGTGGACGAAGGCCTCACATGGTTCGCCTCACACACCGGTGTTCAGGGCGTGCTGAGGAGGTAAAGGAGCGAGAGGGGTCTCCGGCATGGCGTCCCAAGGCTTTTATTGGGGGGGAACTCCAGCGGCCGAAGACACAGACAATGGAGGGTTCCGGGCTTATATAGGGGGAGATGTAAAGGGCGGAGAAGGTATGGGGTGACGGGGTACAGACCAATGAGGGGGGTATGGGGAAGGACAAGGGAACGGGGGGCCAACGGGGTACAAAATAACATAGAGGGTTCTGGAACTTAACCATATAGGGGACAAAGCATACATATTCAAAGGGATATACATATCAAGGGACCCACAGCTTAATGCAAAGCTTCATGGGGAGTCACCCTAACCTGGGGAGAGCTTAAACATACAATTGCACACTGCAACAGCATGGAACAATCTAGAGTGGATTGTGTCTACATGCTCAAGTCAGTCACATCAATGGACAACTCTGCTAAGTGCCTCTGCTAGCCAGTATGTTCCAGGAAATTATGCCAGAATGACACAACTAGAAAAAATTTTTTCTCTCCACAAACTTCAACGAAATTAAGAAATTAACTCTGATTCTTTCAGGAGCACAAAGATTGTACCTCAAAAGAAAAAAAAAAACACCTAAAAAATCTTCAATTTTTTTATCAAGGAAAAAAAGTATAGTTCAGTTTAAAAAATTTATAATTTCAACAGATAATTTTTTCAACAGAAAAGGACTCAGATCCCAGGTTATGGGTTATAGTGGTAGAAGCAGCCCAAAGCAGGCAACCAGGAACAGTACCACCTATTGATAACTAAACACTAAGGACAAACACAGAGACAGTAAGCTCTGGAATGTGATGGCTCTTCATACTGCAGTCACTATGGTTCAAGCCCTCTGCTCCTCAATTTAGAAAGAACTTTCTATCAGCTACTTAAACAGTTTATTACTGCAGTATGGAAACTAAGCCTTAGACAGGATAGCAGCTTACCCAGGATCATAAAACAATGCCACTAAAGACAAAAACAATATCCAAGGAAGCCTGACTTTTAAGACTTTGCTGAAGCTGTTATATACTGTGTAGTCTGTGTAGTATGAAAAACAAACCACCAATAATAAAGAAATTCAAGTTTGTGCTTTCTATTTCACTTTTAATACACATCTATCCCAGAATGCTGTAGAGGGCTCAGAACAAATACAATATAAGTGGCAGCATACTGGCCTGAGTTTATAGCTGAAAAACAGCTGTAACTCTTGTTTTATATTGCTTTACCTTAAAAATTTGTTTTCCTGTACAGTTCATGTCTGTTTTCTGTTTTAGACATAGTTGTATGAGACTAAGTTTTAATTAATAAATAGTATGCTGCCTAAGGCATCAAAATGGTCCATTTTCTTGAAAGAAAAGTGCAGCATGTACCTGGCAATGGTTGTGTTTGTTTACTTAGAAGACATCCAACATCCTGAAATGTCAATTAACCTTTTGAGAGTAGTGACACATTTTTGCATGGCATTTGTGTCAAGGCACAGTATTTGTTAGTCACAAAGTGGTACATACTTTAGGGCAATTTTTTTCAAATATGAAAGGACTATAAAATTATTTTTACTTCTGGTATAGAACTTATTACAGAAAAAAGAATGATGGAGAATGGTGCCAGAATCTGTGACATACTCACTGAAAAGCATTTACTGGGGCAGAGGAGAAATATTTCTCTATTCCTAGCATGAAAACAAAGCCATGTTTTTAGCTATTGTAGATCTTTAGCTTCTTTTCACAATTTCTTATCAGCAGGTTAGAAATACGCAAGCTACCTTGTCACTGTAACACTAAACACTGTTTAAAATATGTTGTTTAGTGCTGTAACTTCTCACTGATATCTCTGGCACCTATCTAACCTCAAGGTTATATTCAGAAAAAAAAACAAACAAGTGCAAGCTGGAAAAAGGGAAGGAAATAAACAAAGGTACTAATCAAAACCAATAGTAAGAATGTATGAAAATGCTTCAGATCTGCTCCATGAACCCTTTAGCAAATAACTCAGGGCAACAAAAATATGAGGAAGCTTTCAACAACCCCTGTAAATCCTCAGTTCTTGTGTCCGTTTTGTTTCATTCAGGCTGAAGAAATTACCATGGCACTCGGGACTAACAGACATGGAAGAAGTTATGCACCTGCCCCCACCAGCATTCACTCAGTACCAGCTGTAGAGGAGATAAGGAGTCATGCCTGCTGAACCAGCTCTGTACTCCCTCATCCACCCTGCTTCTCAGTGGCCACCCACAGCTGTCCCAGGGCAGACCCACACTAGAAAGCAGCGAGTTCCCCTACTATAATAGGATCTGACCCTTCAACTGAAGATGATCAGCACCTGTACAGGTACATAAAAACATCACCTCTGGTCCATCTGTGATGACCACAGTCATTTTCTTCCAGTGTAAAACACTGGGTCTTCCAACTCAAGCCCTGTCCAGCAGACTACTTTCCATGCTAAACAGTAGAGCGTAGTATTTTACACAGTAAGAGAAGATCATCACCAATCTAACATAACTATGGTAAAATATTTGGGTTAATGTCACTCTCTTGAAAAAAGCCCAGTGCACTAAATGTCAAGACAGCTTTTACAGCTGATACAAACCTCAAGCACAATCTCCAACCAAATCAAGGTTCACACAGCGAAAATTAACACCCAGAGAATCCACCATTTCTCTTGTCGCTTACAGCCCACTGTGTTTTTACATACTCTCTTGTCTTTTCCTAGCATATTTTCAAGACTTTCATTTTTCGCTGCTCATAAACCTAAACTGAGAAGAAATTCAAGAAGTGACAAACAGGAAAAATTTCTATATTAGTTACCAAAAAATATTTCTCTCAACTACACAGATATATTTACTTTACACTCTTCAATGAGAAATCACACAAATGTTTTTCGGCGAAGAAATTCAGGCTAATTGTCTTAACTATACAAGAACCAGGCTATTAGACTCAAAATGAATGACTACAACTTCAACAAGGAAAGCAGAACAAATGTCAATAATAGGCATGTTGTAGGGCTCCAACCTGAAGGAGCAAGGATGGAGCCTAAGTGAACGAGAAACTGATACTAAAAATGGTTGGCAGGGGCCTAATTTGAAGAAACAAAACAAGGGCAAGTATGGTGAAACAGGGACAATGAAGTGGGAACAGAATTTCAGAAAATATGTATTCACCTAAAATTTCTTACCTAATACTTCCAACTTCAGCCAAACTTCTAAAGCAGGGTCCAGTATTTTCAAAGGATAACAGAAAAAAGGGACTTAAATGCTCAGTCAGTACCAGAGGAGGGAAAGAGGATATTTTTCAGTTGGTCTTGGTTGATGAACTCAGATCACACCTCCTGTCTGTCTCTACACCCATAAAGATTGGAAGTTTGTTTTAATTTTAAGCAGAAAACTGGAATTTTCATGTAATTTCCTTGATTCTAGAAGGGTCATAACAAACCATTACAGAAACTACAGAAGACCAGTATTATACGGCTCTCAGAACCCACTGATGTGGCACAGCTTACTTCTTACCACAGTGCCAGCAGGATGCCATAATACCATGCAAACCATTGTTTCTCATCCATTATTTGGCACCTGTCAGTCCCTCAGAAAGTAGACTCACAGAAAGTAAGAGCAACAATGAGTAAACATAGCAATGAACCTGCAAGAGCTACACTACAGAAATACTGCTTTGACACATAAAATCAACAGCACTGAGGTTTTTATAACCACTAGGCATTGAGACAGTTATGAAACAGCCAATTACTTTACAGATCAAATTTAACTGTTATGAAGACCTAGTTATTTTGTTCAGGTTCTTCCTCTCCATTTTCTCGGCAAGATTTGCTGCTTTCAGAACACCTAGCTTTCACTAAATAAAATAAGATGTTATATTCAGAAAACATACGTGATTCAGAACATGTAGACAATTAATGAGCATTATAGGTTAAAGAGTACTTAACAATCCACTATAGATAAACTAGCTACAGGAAAGACTATGAAGATCCTGTCATATCCAGTATTAGCCTTCCTGGCAAGCAAATGACCATAAGCATTTCTACAGGCAGAGAGAAAAATGCTGATTTGCAGTTAGCAAAGAGCAAGAAAAAGAATTCTCAAAACCAGTGTTTCATCTTAAAGTCTAAAAAGTGAGAAAAACATAATTCTGGGCTGAATTTGTTAACAAGCCTGATGGGCACAGAATGCAGAAGCAGTCTGAAACCAACAGCAGTGTCCTGTAGTTTTCTGCTTATGAAGGAAAAAATGTTATGAAAGCCCTGGATAGAAAAGGAACATACAGCATAGGCAAACTAACACATCCAATTCGTAGAAGTCTATCACTAGTATAACAGCAAAAATGTTTTCTGTATAACTAAAAGGTTATTGGTAAATAAAAGTGATAAAATTACCATATAATTGTTAATCTTCAATAATCAGCTGTATAGTAGTTTTTCAACATTATTATTACAATTGGGTATTTCTTCCACTGTTAATGGGCTATGGTTTCATTCGTCTGCTTGAACTTTTTATAAAGCAACAAAACTCCCCAACATGTGTCTTTTTAGGTAACGAAAGATTTTCAGTACCACAAAGTTGCTAAGGAACTGCTGAAGCTTTCCAACCTGACTTAGAATTTTAAAGCAAACTGAGCTTGTGGCCCACAGTCAGAATTAAAAGCCAGTAACATGAGCACAAATGAAAATAAATCCTAACATTCCTTCTGAAAATTCAAATCTTGGTACAAAACTGGGTGCTTCTAATCATAGAATGGTTTGTGTTCAAAGGGACCTTAACAATCATCTACTTCCAACTTCCCTCTCCTCCACACACATGGACACCTTCCATTAGACCAGGTTACTTAGAGCCACATCCAGCCTAGCCTCGAACACTTCCAGGGATGGGGCATCCACAGCTCCTCTGGGCAATCTGTTGCAGTGCCTCACCACACTCGCAGTAAAGAATTTCTTCCTAATATCTACTCTAAACCTACCCTTTCTCAGTTTAAAGCCATTACTCTTCCTTCTATAACTACATGCCCTTGTAAGAAGTTCTTCTCCAGCTCTCTTGTAGCTACCCTTGTGGAGTAGACCCCTCCTGGTACTGGTGGTGGTGAAAGACTCGATTAACATGGACACCCCTGTTCTTGGTTGCCAGCAGCTTCCTATGGCACAGTTTGCTTCTGTAGACTTGCACAGCTAAGAAATAACATCCAGGCCTCCTGACTTTACATCCATACTCAAAGACTGACTTTAGGGTAGTTTAAGTGCATCTGTACTTACTTTCCTTCTCAGGCAGTCTGATTAATTTGAGGACATGCTGAAGTAGTGAAATTTACTTTATTTTTTCTGAGGTTTTTAAAAACTGCATAAAGGAAACAGAATGCCAATAACTTCTTACTGACTCATTTTTTTACAGGCACCACAGAAAACAGTCTTCCTTTAGGCTGAAGCCTAACAAACTATTTCAGATAAAGTAGGTCAGTTCCAGCAATACAGAAATTAGTTTCATGCTCCACTGGTATACAGATCCACTCATTAGATTTTCAAATCATTTAATCCTTATTTTGAGAGACCATTTAGTTCAAAACTATCTGGCATTTGTGATAACTTCAGTGTTACTGAACATCAGATTATGCCTTTCAGAGCCTGAGAAAAAAATTAACATGCTTGAAGCTCTTTCTATTAAAAACACCAAAATAATGCACAAGTGCATGGCACTGTTTTTCAAAGTTACACTCTCCTCATCTATTTCTACTAAATGTGGTGTATCTGTAAGAGCATGTATCAGTTTACACACAGCAACTACTCTTAGAGGTAAGTTCAGCTTCACTACATCGAGGCTGCAGTGCTCCCTACTTAAAAGGCTACCTTAATTCATAGTTAAAAGTCAATACTGACATCTTAAGATAGCGAAGTCTAAACTTCTACTATTTTAGTGTTAGGAATGAGTAACTAACACTGTGGAAGAGTCCATAAAAGGGGGATGAAAACCCAAACTTCAGCCAATTCTTTAGAAAATAGATTTCTGACGGCGGACGAAATAAGGAAGTACCCTTGAATAGCCACAGTGTGAGCAAAAACTATACCTAAAACATGAAGCCTGACAAACTGAAAAAGTGCACTACACAATGTCACTGTTTGCAGTAATGGGGAAAATGAAGAATTCAATGTCTCTGTCCACATGTACCTTAGTGTTATAAATGCATATTATA